>OX456526.1:28619807-28919807 GCA_949748255.1 Eustalomyia histrio | reverse complement strand
TAGAATAACGAAAAGTTTAAGGACAGTCCCCAAAGTAACAAAATGTCTTCATAGTAACTTGTGGAACGAAAACCCGTCCCCGGAACATGTGCTGTGCACATATATATATATATATAATATATATATATATATATATATATGTGCACAGCACATAATGCGGGGACGGGTTTTCGTTTCACAAGTTACTATGAAGACATTTTGTTACTTTGGGGACTGTCATACAGCCAAAAAAGTCCCTATTATATGCGCTGTATCCAGTAAAATGTCTTCAGTGTAAACAGTAGAACAACGAAAAGTTTAAGGACAGTCCCCAAAGTAACAAAATGTCTTCATGGTAACTTGTGGAACGAAAAACCGTCCCCGCAACATGTGCTGTGCACATATATATATACATCTTATATAACGGGAACTCTAATGCAAAAAAGGAAAATTTTCATCATTTTTAATTATTTATTTTTTTAAAAATTTCAAAATTAAAGAAAAAAAATTTAAATTAAAAACAAAGTTTCCCGCCTGAATTCAAATACGGATTATCTCTAAAAATTATTAGTATCACTTTTAGACAGGAACGTCCTTTACCATAACCAATACCTGAATTTGATAGACAGAGTATCGTTTAAAACTCTTCGTTGATATGATTTTATTTATAAACTAATGTGCTAATTTTTATTCCACCATCTGACCACAAGCTAGGCAAGCTCGATTTATATGTTTTATTTTATGAAGTAGTTCAGAATTAACTTCAACGCAGTTTTAAGGAGTTCGAGGGCTTAAAAATGCATATTTTTACTGAGTTTTTTAAATATATCAAATGAATTATTTTATTTAAAAAATTTACCATGTCAAAGATACATACTTAATAAGTACAACTTTAATCGCTGGTAGCAAACTAAAGAATCCTACTTTTTTTCCCATATTCAGCTAATTTTTTTTTCGGGACATCGCAATAAAGTTAATAAAAATTTATTTCATTGGTTTGCCGGTAATTCAAAAGAAAAGTATTTTTGTATTTTTTTATTTTTTTGTAAGTGAATACTTAATTGAGTACACAAGTATTGATTATTTTATTACCCACTTTTGTATCAGTCACTTTAAAGTACAAAACTTTTTCAAAAGGACAGTTAATGACTCTTCAAAACTCTTATTGTATCTGGTTAAGGATCTCAACAAAGCGTTATAACAATACGTAAAAGAAAAACCAACAAATGGTAGAAGATATTCACAAATAACTATTAAAATTTATTATTACAGCAAACAGATTTTCAATTATGCACCTTCATTCACGTTAAGCCATATCAGCTATTCTGTCTTTTTGCTTTAAAGCCAACGCTATGACTTCAGTACTTATATATTTAAATTAAAAAAAAAAAATAAGAAAAACAATTTATTCAATTTGTTGTGCTATTTTTGTTGTATTTGCTTAAGGTAGTACCTGCTAACTATTTGCTAAAACAAACCATCAACAAATGTTGTTAAAAAGAAATGAACAGCCTGCAAAAGATTGTTTTTGTATTCAATATTGTTTATTTTTGTTTGTGCCGGAAACAGCATAATAAAGTCATTAATTAAGTAGGGTTTGTTTTTTTATATATGACAAAATAAATTTAATTTACAATGACAATATAAATAAAATTTAATGTAAATATGGGTATAAGCAAAAAAAAATAGAGGGAATAATTAATTAACTCCAAAAAAATATTTTGACACACTGAACATTAATACGCCTAAAATGTCAAAAGTTAATTGAAAGTTTTTTTTTTTTAATTTGACAACTTAAGTTTTCGATTACTTTGGCTTAGGATGTTCCTTATGGTTTCTCTAGTTTTTTTTTCTAAATGGTTCCAAATTAAAAACCTTAACCTGTGCTGAATCATGGCGAAAAATTACCTGTTTGAGGATTTTAATTGAAAAAATGTTAAATTTGTGTTTGAGGGCAATTTTAAAGAGCTTACTATAAACAGGGTATAGAGGCTATTTAATATTGCTGGGAAAAGTGTATCAAACTAAAAGGAGATTATTTTGAGAAATAAAGAAAATGTTTCCCAATTTTGATGTATTTTCTTTGTTAGGTCGGCTAATACATTAGGTGGGGCAATAATTTTTGCAAATAACATATCAGCATGTCAGTTTGGTTTTTTCGTTGGTGAAGTAGATTCGTACGAAATTTATGGTGAATAACAATTAATCGCTATACGAAGCAAGAAATTGATCATGACCGACGAGGCAGGCTCATTTTTATATCAGCGGTCAAAGACCAAAATTCTCGGTTCTGAAGGACAGAAAATTCGCATGAATTTCATAAAGTACAATTACACCCTCTAAATCTCACTGTGTGTTGTGCAGTTACATCAGAAAATGTGATTAACCTTATTTCTTTCGAAGGAGTAGACGGTAAAGGTATTACGGTCAACGGTAGCCGCTATAGAACCATGCTGATTGAAATTTTCTTACCGAAAGCTCGCGATATGGATTTGCAGGAAGGTATCACTTGTCATATTGCTTACGACACAATGTGTAATTTGAAGGATGCCTTCCCAGCGCTCGTAATCTCGTGTTTCGATTTCGATTTGGCTTGGCCAGACAGATCTCTCGATTGAGCTGGTGCGGACTTTTTCCTATGAGGTTAATTGAAATCGTTGATGAACGTGAAAAACCTCCGAACCTTGGAAAAGTTAAAGAACAACATTCCAGCCGAAATTGACAACCTGACGCCACAAATGCTTCGCACTAATGGCAGCCATCGGACAAAATTTTCCACAATTAATTCAAATAAACAAAATTTCACTTTAAATATAGGTTATAGTGAAAGCAAAGCAGATGATTCTTTTTGGCCCACCCTATAGATGGCTTTCGATATACGGTTATCTAATCAATTTAAAACGATTTTGAGATTTTATTGAATAAGAAAATTAGCAGTTTTATTTTAAATGCAATGTTTTAAAACTTGGCATATGCATCGCTAATAATAAAATTTACACACTTTTTGTGTAATTTTTATTTTTCATAAAAATAAAATCCTGATAAAAATCAAAAAGAAATGAATTTTTTATGCAATTTATATTTTAAATGCAATTTTCTAAAATTGGTAGATGAATATTACAGAAAATACGATTATTAAAACTTAAACACTTTGTGTGTAATTTTCGTTTTTTATAAAAATTCAAATTCAATCAGATATCAATAAGATATGAAAATCAATATCAATAAGATATGAAAATTAATAAGATATAAATTTGTATGACATTTTTTTTTAATTTGGGCGATGAATATTAAGGTAAATATGAATATTGCAATTTTCGTTTTTCATAAAAATAAAACTCAAAATAAACCGCAGAGAAAAAAAGATCAAAGGGGTATGAATTTGTATGCAATTTTTATTTTAATATTAAGGTAAATATAAATATTAAAATGTACACACTTTTTGTGTAAGTTTTGTTTTTCATAAAAACAAAATTCAAAATAAACCTCAGAAAAAAAAATAAAAAATAAATGAATTTTTTATACAATTTTCTATAATTCGGCGAATATTAAAGAAAACATGAATATTGAAACACACTTTTTGTGTAATTTTTGTTTATCATTAAAATCATTATTTGTCTGTCTTTCTCCCTACTTCTTTTTTTTGTATTTTATTTTAACAAGTTTATTAAAATAAAAAAATGTATTGCTGTATATGTATAATTTTTTATTATTTATTTATAATAAATTTTTTTATTATAATTAAACAATTGAATGAAAGCAAAAAATATTAAAAGATTTTTAATAATTTTAAAGAACAAAAAAAAACTAAACTAAAAAAATAAAAAGAACAATTTTTATATCAAAAAATAAATCGAAATGTATGTTATTTTTCTTTAATATGAGATAAATGGACTTTTGCAAAAAAAAGTAAGTAGTAAAAAAGTTAAAAAAAAATCTAGTGGGCAAAGCCCACGATACTTTATTAGCATGAAACAATTGCTTTCCCTCGTAGTAAATTCACAAAAGTCTCGTCTGAGGAGATGTCTACACAGAAAGAGAAACCTAAATTCAAATTTTCCAGCAATTTTGGAAGGGCGTTAATTTCTCCCCTTTGGCCCCTTCCCGTAGCATTTTTTAAAAATGCCATCTTAGCAGATGGAGGCCGTTAAGAAAGATTTTTGCCCTTTGAACCCTTATTTATAACAGGTCTCTGCACCCAGAAAACAGTATCAGTTGTGGCCACCGAATTTGTTCTGGCGGTTACAACAACTATCTTCATTTTAATTTATATTTTTGTTTGTGAAAGCCAATATTCAGTTATCTAATTTAATATATATATTCCACATAAATACTATAACGTTCCACAAAATTTTATTTAAAAAAAAAAAAATATTTTTAGATTTTTCCTGTATCGAACCTGGACATTCAGATTCATAGTTCACAACCTTGCTTACTGCAGCCCAATTTAATTTGTTTTTCTTTGATATATTTTTCATTTAAACATTAGAATATTTTCTTTTATTAAAAAAAAAAAATATTTTTTTAAAAGGTTTGCCTTTACCGAGATTTGAACTCGGAAATTATAAATACTAGGCTACCTCTCTACCCACTAGCCCACAAACACTTATAAATTTTAATGACTAATTTTGAATTTAAATAATTTTTTAGGAAAGTAAATATAGCAGAAAATTTGTTTACAAATACCAATCTTTAGTAGCTTCTATAGTCAATACAATCCACAATTCGGTTGGTTCAACTGAAATCCTAATTGAAAAATGTATTTGATCATGATAACCGTATTTGTAGTTACCACTTTCGAATATCGACAATTAATTAATATATTTGATAGATTGTACTAATTTTCCAGAACATTCACTAAATAAATGGTTGCTTCTACTGTACACAATTCGTAAACGAATTTTATTCCTAAAGTTGATTGGATAACAGTATTATTTTTTAGTTCTTTTTTAACTTTCAATAAGATATGAATTTGTATGCAATTTTTCTTTTCAATGCGAAACTTACATTCAAAAAAACATAGGGCCTGATGTAATTTATAATCTAATATAATAAACAATCACTCAAATATGTTGTGATAGGAACAAACATTAGTATGCCAAATTCTCAATTCGTTCCCAGAAATGGAAGCATTAACATTTGGAATGGCATACCTGTCAATTTATACTTCGAAAAGAGCAAATGTGGTTGCCAAATGGTATTTCTATAAATAGATGGAAGAAGCTCATTTGTACGGGTAATCATTCACTAACTGAATAATGTAATTTCGCATAGTAATTTTTCCTTAGAGTGTGTGATATAAAAGCCTGTTCAAAACCATGAATTATTTGTGAGTTGGGTGGTTCATAAGGAGGGTAAAGATGACCTGGTCACTCGGGTCGAAAGTTTGCACTGCCTCTAGCGCTGATCCTTACAATTTTTTCCATTTAATAAAAAAAATTAGTGTTTACTATTCGTTAGTAACTTTAAATTATGATCTCGAGCCTGATAAAAAAAAATTAAAGCAATTTTCTTAAATTGGGCGATGAATACGACTAAATAAGCCGCAGAAAAAGAATCAAAAAGAAATAAATTTTGAATACAATTTATATTTTAAGTGCAATTGTCTAAAATTAAAAATTAAATTAAAATTAAGGAAAATATGAAAATTAAAGTTTACACACTTTTTGTGTAATTTTCGAGAAAACACCACGCCAGTCTGTAAAGGTTTCAGTGTGCAACATATAATTATATTTAGAGATAAAAAAATAAATTTTTAACACATATTTCATGGCCAAACTGATTTCCATAGAACCTAGTTCTGAGACTAGGTCTGACACTGGTTGTCTACCAAATAAGTTCCGGAATTACTACAATATAAATCGGATGTGTTTTGGAAAACAATTGTAATAACATTGAAATATTTTTCAGCATTTATTATAAAATTGAACTTAAAGTTCTCTGTCATGTTTATTATAGTTATCAATAATAAGTACTTTTTAATATTAATAGCACTTAATATTAAAAAAATTGCTCTTATATGTATATAACATGATATAACCTATTAAATACAATACATAATGCTCTTATGTAAACAATTTTTGTATTTTTTGTTCAGTTGTTACTTTTTTTTACCTTTGTGTATACATATATTTTTTTCTTTATTTGATAAAGTGTATATTGAATTTGTAACCTAAAGGCACTTTGTCATTATGACTTGTCAAACTTATACTTAAACACCTTTCAGTATTGTATTGTGTTGTAAACATAAATTTTTATAAAATGATGGAGAAAAATTTTACTTGTACACCAGAAGAAGTATGCAACCATACAAAAATATCAAGATGCCTTTTTGGTTTATAACCAATAATAGATGTTGGTAAAACAATGAAAATTGTACAGAATCTTTACAGCTGCTATGACTACAATTGTTCTACTTCTCTTCTTAAATGGATGCACTCAAGTGGTATACAAAATACATATGTAGATGAAAAAAAAAAAAAACAATCAACAACACCAAGAATAACAGCAACAGCAGAAAAAAGAGCAAACAAAAAGAACCATTTTCTGGCCTTAAAACACTTTAACATTAATACGCCATAGTTGAAAAGTATAAAGAATGTTCTATGATATATAAAAATAACTTATACCTAAAAACTTTTTGAGCCAAGGGTATTTCTATTAAACTGTGAGTGTTAGCCATGTGTAATTTCTTTTTTTCACCTGACTCGTTTCATTCATGCTACAAATACACATAGAATTTCTTGTGCACACAAATAACTTGTAGAAATAGGCCACTTGTCATTTTTGTTTTGTTCTGTGAATAGAAAACAGCAGCAGCATATTTTGTTAACCATAGTTCTGTAAATGTGGTTAGTTAAATTTCTAAGCCTTGCAATGAAATTGAAAATTGTATTGTTTTGCTAACGTAAGCGTAAAAGTGTAAAGCAAATTTACACTTACTAAATCATTTTGTAATAAAAGAAAATACAAAACTCTGGTCCAAACTTGAACGAAATGAAGCAAAAAAAAAATTTCAAAAAAATATTGTAAATTTTTGGTGTTGTCAACTTTTTTCTAGTGCTTTAGAAACCTAATTCATCTTCATTTTAAAAAGTAATAAAAAGGCAGAATCCTAAATATAATCGGTAAACACGTTTTCCTCTTTCCAAACATACTCTTTACTCTTGTTCTGATTTACTTTATATTACCACACAATATCTGTAACATGATTTAACCATAAACTGAAGTCAGAGCCGTAACATTTCTTGTATTGTCCTCAACACGAATATTAAATAAACATAATTGCCTTTACGAATTTATGATTTAATTTCATAAAAAATAATTTAAAATAATATCAGGAATTGTTCAAGTGTAATTTAGGTATCCCGTAAGGATCTTTTAAATTCTTTCTCTTTGGAATTGTTACTATAATATTCAGATTGGTTTAATAAAGAATTGACACAATTAAACTGACCAAAAAATATTTTTAAGGAATCTCCGACACGTACGGATTCATAAATCCGGTTCTACTTCACGTTTAGGGACCGTAAATACGTATCCGTCAAAGCTTGTACGTAAAAGTAACATTAACAGATTGTATAATTGTATTTTCGAAAACAATACGTGTTGACTTCATTTTGGTGCATCCGTTTCTGTATCGTCAAATACGGACTTCCTCGAATTTTCTTAGTATTTCTTTCGATGCTCTTAAATTCTTTTTAGTGACAAAAACGAATAACTGAAACATGTCTGTGATCATTATATGGGTCGCGCGCTAAGGTTTAGAAAGACAGATGAATATTTTGAGTTAGCTCTCTTTTATCTCACACCGAAAATAAATTTAAGTGATATCTATGGGGTAAATAGTTATAAAATTTAAAACAAATTTAACGGTCCTGTGCACAAATTTATGCAATTTTGCAAAAAAAAATTGTCTGCCAATTTATAATAGATTTTGTTAAAAAATGTGCAAATTTGCGTTAAATCTAAATTAAAATTTTGTTTTATTTTTTTATGATATTCAATGGGTCATAACCGCAATGATGGATATAGATGCTATTTATGCTGAAGATGAATATTTCATTTAATTAATTTTTTAAAAGTTTTATTTTGTTATTTTATTTTATTAAAGAAAAAAATATAAATTGTTATTCAAAATTGAAAAATTTAGGCATTTGCATAAGTCTTTTTTTTTTTTAAAACGGTACGAATACGGACCGAATACGATTCCGTAAAGGGTGCGTCATTGGGGTAAATTTCAACAGAAATTTATTAAAGTGTAGTATATGGCTTTTTATCAAAATTATTTTTTATAAGATATATAATAAAATTATATATGATTCAATATATGGTCCAATAAAAGAAATATTTTTTGATACACTCAGCAAAAAAGGTATTTGAAAAACTTGTGAACGGTTTTCAATCCCACTTTACTATTTTTGTACTGGTTTTTAATAAAAAAAATTATTTATGTATTTCTAATAGTAAACGAATAGTAAACACTAATTTATATAATTAAATGGAATATGTTGTGAAGTAAAAAATATTAGTATGCCAGATTCCCAATTCGTTCCCAGAAATGGAAACATTAACAATATATATTATTAGAAATAACATTTCCTTCATTATTAATTTTTTTTTGCTAATTTTAGCAAATCGGCTTTCATAAAATTTGTAAAACGAAAACAAAAATTTTTAAATATTCTGTAAAAGTTCTGTAATTTGTAAAATGTAAATGCAAAAAAAATTTACTAAATAATATTTTTTTTACTAAAAATCAGTACAAAAATAGTAAAGTGGGATTGAAAACCGTTCATAAAATTTTCTACTAACTTTTTTCTCCGAGTGTAAGGATAAAATACTGCAACCACTCTTTAAAGTTGAAATTGCCTTTGAATCCAGCAAATTAAAAGGAAACGAGCCCCATCAAATTTATAATCTTTGATACCTTGTTCATAGAAAAATTGCTGTAGAAGAACCACGGAAAGGCCCACCTCAATGCTTGAACTGCCAGGAATTCGGACACACTAAAAGTTATTTCAAGCTTTCAGTAGTATGTGTAATCTGTGGTGATGTCCATAAAACTTCCGAATGCACGAAATCTAAAAACCACCCAGGAAACAAAATATGTAGCATCTGCGGTGGTAACCACACTACAAATAACAGAGGATGTCCAGTCTTTATACAGATAAAGCAAAACGCTTCTAATAAACCCCCTTATCGGCGCTTTCAGTCCAACATAGGCCCTCGGATCAAACAAATAATAACTACGCCAATTACTCTGCCAACCCACTCCCTAATCCTATTAATAATATGCCGTATGATAAAGGCACCTAATCCAGTAGAATCCCGAACTCCTAAAGAATCTTCACTTTTTGATACAAACTATGAAAACTTTATAACAGGGTTGGCAGGCAATACCCCTAAATTACCGTTATCGATTTAATACCCTTTCAACTCACTAACGTTACCCCTAAAATACCGTTACCGAAATAACTGAAAACTACTACCCTTAAAATACCGTTACCGAAATAATTGAAAAAATCGTTATCCCTGAAATACCGTTACCGAAATAACTGAAAAAAAACGATATCCCTAAACTAACGTTAGCGAAATAATAGAAAATAGCGTTAACCTTAAAATAGCGTTACCGAAATTAAAGAAAATAACTTTACCCTTAAAATACCGATACATTTTTTATTAAGTAATGTCTACACAAGTTATGTCTACATAATAGTGTATTAAAAAACCGGTTTCGGTTTTTGCAGGAAAAACCGGTCAACCGGTTTTTTTTAATTTGAATAAATAGCTTATATAATTTGTTAATTGTTTTTATTTTGTATTTCATTTCAACAAAAAATTAACTTAAAAAAATTAACTTAATATAATATCTTAAAAATTAATATTATAAAACTAAATTCATATCAAATGAATAGAGATCATTAAGTTTGTAAATTGGTAAAATTAGGTACGTTAGTAATTAATTAAAGAAAAAAAAACTATAATTTGTTATTCAAAATTAAAAAATTTAGGCATTTGCATAAATCCGTTTTTTGTTGAAAAAACAGTACGAATATGTACCGAAAACGGATCCGTAAAGGGTCCGTCATTGAATGACTTTTAACGGACAACTCCGTTTTTCGTTCGATATATCCGGCCCATAAACGGTCAATGTTCCTTAAAATCCGTATACGGATCCAGAAAACGGTACGTAAATGGAGTTGTATTCCGTTTATGACGGACCGAAAACGGGAACGTAAACGAAAAGTATTGTTTGTTGGGTGTATTCAGAAAAAAAGCTTTAATAAATAAGACGAGTTTCCAGACTTTAAAATACACTAAAAAGTGTAGCTTTCCAATGCCGATGATAAGGTTGTCCACAAATGTGCCATTGCTGACTTTTTGGGGGCTAGAAAATTAAAATTAAAAAATAGCAAAATAAAATTTTTTGCAATTATGATCTTGAACCGAACGAAGAATATTTCACATAATATTTCAGATCAACAATAAACTTCACTATTAAATTAAACACACGGTATGCTGCAGAATCGTTACGTCGGTTTTAATTACCAACACAGAGAAAATAGATTTGTGCTGCCTTTATTCCATTTTGTTCCCTGTGTTTAGTGTTGCTTTCCTTCCTTTCCCGTTTTATTCCCTTTTGCTTCCCTTGTCTAGCGTTTCAATTCCTTTCGCTTCACATTTTATACCATTTGGTTACTCTAATAGCCTAGTGTTTTAATTCCATCCATTCCATGTTCCATTTCGCTTGTCTTTCAATTTCACTCGTATTCCGTTCCATTTCATTAAGCTTAGCAATTTTAGTGATTTAACTTCACTTCTCCTAAATTTCCGATCTATAGTCAAATTAGTTTGAGCAAAGCATTAAGGGCGACACTTTTTCCTCATTCTATCCCTTATTTTTCACGTTCCTCTGAAAAATTCAGTGAGTTAGTCCATGCTTCAGGGAAAACATTTTAAATTTCAGGTTTTTAGCCAAATTTCTTTAAATACAATTTTTCATTTTGTAGTGCTTAAAGTGCACTAAAAATTTTTTTTATCCAAACTTCTTCCGATTTCATGAAGTTTTTTATCTTACCACCAAAGCTATATAATTATTGTGTTAAGGCCTTTTTACATTAAGCCACCAATATAGAGAATTTTAATGTGTATTTTTTACCACATCTCTGATTTTCCCACACACACAATATCGATATTCTTCTTAAATGGTTTTGTGCATCCTCAAGTCTGTTGACTATATTGTTTGAATATTTGTTATATATTTTTTTCAGCTTAAATATTGCGGGGATTCAAGTAAGGTTTCACATTGTGTGTATAATAACCATCATAACTTTTAGAGTATAACGTCAAAATTCCTACATAAAAACTGACACAGTATACGAGATTTACGATCTTAACATGAATCCTCTGATTGTATTTAATTTCAGTGAAAATTCGATTATCTTTATTTGTGTATTTGATTTTCTGTGTCAGTGTGTTTGTTTTATTTCTTTGCTATCATTGTTGTTTAATTTGTGGTATTTTTGTTTATATTTCTCTGTAAACTTTACGTAACATGTTTTGTAGTTCGTAAGTATTGACGTTGTCTCAACACATACGATATATCTATGCAGCCCTTTAAGGTATTTTTTATAATTTATTTGATTTCCTTACTCTTTGTATTCCTGACATATAACATATCCATTGTTAATAGAAATTAAATTGAAATACAGTTTTTGCAATATAAGTCATTTATTGGGATAATATAGACTAAATATTTAACAAGTTTTTAATATTTTTTTTTTTTATTTTTCATATATAGAAGCTTAAGGCGGAGTAAATTGTTTGTCAATGAATTAGATTACTTTTTAATAACAAAAAAAAAAAAAAACAACAAACAAATTCTTTGTGAATGTTGTGCCCCCATTATTGAATGATTTCAATATTAGTGTTTTATATTTTAAACATTTTCTTAATGACAGGTTTTTGTTACTAAATTTTTTATCAAAAGGTTAAATTGATATTTAACCGATTTATCCTTTGTAAAAAACTAGTTAAACATTTTAAACTTTTTCCTAGATAATTTAAATAGTTTTTTTTATACATATATTCTATTTGACCATTGTATGCACAAATTGTGGTATTTATCAATTTTCCTATAAAAAGAAAAAAACTTTATTGGATTTAAAAAAACAGGTTAAAAAACTTTTTCAATTTAAATTTTGTTTGGGTATCAAGTCTGCCATGCAAAAATTTCCCAGCAAAAACATGGTAATGACTTATCATTACTACATAATTTACATTGTACTGATAATTCATTATAAGCGGCGTTATTTTAAAATCGGAATCAATGTGTTACGCAATATATTATTTCTAAACATAAAATAATTCGACAACAATAATGTGATATGCATCAGATTATTTTAAACTATAATATATTGATACTGATTTTGTTTGAAACCTGAGTTAAAAAGTTTGGATATAATATGATTATGCGGTCGAATCTAGTAATATACTATTTAAGTCATAACCATATCTAGTTATATATTGATCTTTATAAAATAAGATATGATTTATATGATAAGATATGGTATATATTCTATCATAAAAAATTATATATAACACTACAGGTTGGTTTAAAAGTTCCTGCGCTCGAAATGAAAGAATACTGTTTTTGTTACGAAACATATATTTTTATTCAATATAATCTCCTAGAAACTCAATACACTTGCTCCAATGATCTTTCAATAATTTTATCCCATCCTTATAATGGTTTTCCGGAAGCTCTGCAATATAACCGTCTACGGCTGTTATGGCCTCTTCACTCGACAAAAAATGCTTTCCACGAAGGAATTGTTTGAGTTTTCTGAACTGGGAGCTTTCTCACTGGGAGCAAAATCTGGTGAATACGGTGGATGTTCAAGCAATTCGTACTTTAATTCTTTGAATTTAGCCATCGTCAAAACACTTTTGTGAGCAGGTGCATTGTCTTGATGAAAAATGATTTTTTTCTTCTTTAAACCAGATCTTTTCTCACGAATTTTTTCATCCAGCTCATCCAAAAGGCTGCAATAATATTCAGAGTTGATTGTTTTACCTTTATGAAGATAATCAATCATTATGGGAGATCCAAGTCTCATCCATAGTTATAAAACGACGCAAGAAGTTGGTTCTATTCGGCTTAAAACGCTTCAAATTACGCTGAGATATTTGTTTTCGATCCAGTTTTTGTTGAATTGTTAATGTGTGCGGCACTAACTTTCCAAACAGTTTTTTCATACGTAATTCTTCATGTAAAATATGGAGTGAGATGCCTATGGCATTAGCAATTTCACTCTTAGTTAAACTTGAATCTTCACTAACCATATTATGTACCTGCTCAATGATTTCTGCTGTGGTTGCAGTTTTTGGTCGTCCTTCGCGTGGATTGTCTTCAAGGCTGGTATGACCACGTTTAAATTCACCAGCCCAAAATTCAACGGTGCGTTTTGAAGGTGAGGACTCCTTATACACTTCTAACAATTGTTAACAAATTTCGTTTGCTTTTAAACCCTTCAAAACAAAGAATCTAATGACTGCACGATATTTAATTTTTTCCATATTAAAAAAATCAATGACACGTCAATTTCAAATAGCTTGTAAACAAAGAAAAAATTGACAGAATGACTTGCAACTTTGCATGTGTTCTCAGGACAGTTATACCAACTTAAGAAAAAAAGTTTGGAGCTAGCAGTGCCATCTCTTGGTGAGCGCAGGAACTTTTCAACTAACCTGTATATATAAATTTATATAAATGGCTTGCACGGGACAATATTTATTTATATATGACTTATACAAAACTATATGTAAATACTTATATACGGCTCATACAGAACCTTATGTAATTATATATGCTATCTAATATTTAAGATATAGTGTATGGCTTTTTATTAATTTTTATTTATATGATATGAGATGTAATTATATATGATTCAATATATGGTCCAATTTAAGAAATAATTTTTGATACAGTCAGAAAAAAAAGTTAGTTAAAAAATTTGTAAACGGTTTTCAATCCCACTTTACTATTTTTGTACTGATTTTTATCAAAAAAATTATTATTTAGTAAATATTTCTGCTATTTACATTTTACAAATTAGAGAATTTTTGCAGAATATTTACAAATTTTTGTTGCTAATTTCAGAAATCATTTTACAAATGTTTGAAAACCAGTTTGCTAAAATTAGCAAAAAAATTTTCTAATTTTAAAAAAGTGGATATTGAAGGAAATGCTATTTCTTATAATTGAAACTTACACCTACAAACTTAAATTGCCTTAAAATGTTCAAAAGATTAAAAAAGGGATCGACATCCACTTGAAATAGGACTAAAAATTTTTTTAGTTCTAAAAGTCAACAATTCAAATTCAATCTTAAAAATAAAAAAAATAAATTTCAAAATAGAAATTATAAAATGAAACCAAAATTCCTTTATGTTTTTACAATTTTTAAGACGTTGATTTTTTTCTCTAAAATATATTTTGAAAAAAATAAATAAAATAAAAAAATTTTTATGCTCGATAAAGAAAATAAACTTGAAATTTTGTACTAATAATAATATTTAGTAATTTTTTTTTGCTGATTTTAGCAAACTGATTTTAAATACCACTTTACAAAAAGTTTACTAAAATTTAGTAACGACAGCTAATTTTTTTCTACAAATTTTATAGTACTACACGTCAGCAGACATGTGTTGCTAACATAAGCAAAAAATAATAATAAAACTAGTAATAACAGCAAAATTTTCAGTTGCCGTTTTTTTAGTGAGTGTAGGGTATAATATGTAATTATATATGATACAATATTTGCAAACAAATTTGATATATTGTTGCATATATAGAGTCAACGGTTTCGAATCCCAGCCAGGGAGATCAATTATTTTCAGTGTTTTTTAATTATATATATATATATGGTGAGGGTATATATCAGTTTGTCATTCCGTTTGTAACATGTCGAAATATAGGTTTAAGACCCCATAAAGTATATATATTCGTGATCCTTATGCAATTTTAAGTCGATTTAGCGATGTCCGTCTGTCTGTCTGTCTGTTGAAATGGCGATCACGACGCGAAAAAGCAAGCGGGGGTGCCTATTTTTACCCAGATTATTGAACATCCTACCGAGCAGTTTGGTATTTAAAATGAGCGAAATCGCTTTAGCGGTTCAAAAGATATGAGTGAAAGTGTGAAGGTACCTCTAAATTTTCCATAAAAATTTGTAAAATTTTTCTGTATCTATTTTAATTTTCTGTTAAGTAAGTAAAAATGTTATTAAGTCTTCTTCTTGTTCGATTTCATTTAATGTCTTACATACTATGAGAATAACATTCTTAAAGCTATATGTGTGTTACTCTAATAACTATGTAAACGTAAAAAGCAACAATGTTAAAGTCGCTAACAGAGCGACCTCTGTAAATAACATTACTTAAACTAAATAAATAACATAACTAAAACCAAATAACAAAAGTTCTGTTACATTAATTGACAAAACATATTCATATTACATATGTACAGTTTTCATCCAAAATTTAGTTTATACATATATCATATTCAGCCCTTATGATTGCTGGAGGCTGGGCTCATATAGAATGAGGTAAGGTCCAGAGGAGCTGGATTGTCGTTAATATGTCCAGTGTGTTTTTCTCGTTTTTGTATATTTGGCTGACAAGCAAATTATCGTGTAGCTCAAGTTTCTCAACAAATCTGGATTGAAACGACATGGCGTGCCTACAGAAGGGTAGAACATCGGCATTTTCAAACTATTTAAAAATCGTTTTATGAAATTTTCATTATTTTTCCCGATGTATTTTCTTAGGATTTTCCATTTAAAATATCTCAAATTCTTTGGCTACTATAGGAGATATTATATGGTGTTTTCTGTTTTTGTAACCAAAGACATTTATATCTAAAGAAAGAGCAAAATACATAATTGCTTGAGTGCCGCTACTTTTGAATAGGTATCGCTGAATTAACTAAAACAATACCCTGCCCCATGGCTAGGTCCAAAGAAATTATAAAGAAAGAGCAAAATGCATAATTGCTTTAGTGCCGCTACTTTTGAATTGGTGGCACCCCATGGCGATACAGCCTTGGATTAGGCTTTCAATTAATTTATTTATCAAAAATATTAAATTAACTACAAACGTCAAATTCTAATGCATTGAGATGTTACTGGTAGACTTATTACATAATTTTAAAGTCAAATCTTCAAATGTTTGACGTAATAAAATAGTATTTTTTTTTTTGTTCTATTTGTATTTTTGGGTATTGAGGGATTGGCAAATGTATATTTATGTTAATGTTTTCTTTCATAAAAAAATACGCATGAATAAAGTGCAATATTGTGCTCTTAAACATCTAAATGAATATTGATTCAAAAAATTAAGGTATAATATGCACATAAAACATATATTTTTCATAGTTTTTGGCAAATATTCATTTATGTTACGAAGAAAATAAAAAATTAATAATACTCTACTGCATATTGTAGCACAATATGGCTAATGGAGACTAGCTAATTCAGCAAAATATGCCTAATGGAGAGAATGCACCTTCTGATGGGCCATCTACTGACAAATAGTTACAACTCATGTTCTTTCTTTAACAAATTAATTTCTTTGCTGTATTCTCTCCATTAGACAAACACACTTCAATTTTTTAAAGAAATTATATCCGTTGCATCTATTTATCAATGCGTGGCGCATCAGAAAGTACATTCTCTCCATTAGGCATATTCAGCTGCAGAGCTAGTCCCCATTAGCCGGAATAAAATTGAGTATTTGACAAAAACTATGCTTTAAAATGTTTTTTTTGTGCAGTCCATAGTTAAAAAAACTAGTCAAAGTGAAAGGTGCCTCTAAGTTACCCATACAAATTTAGTACAATTTCATAGTAGCGACTGGTACATAACATATTTTCTCATATTTTTTTCACCAGTCGCTTAGCAGTAAATATTTTGTATTCACTTCAAACATTCTTTCACCACTTAAATTTTCTTTCACCTCAAAAATTTTTTCACCTCAAACATTTTTTTTCTTCCAAAATATTTCTTTTCACATCTAAAAAAGTTTTATACCTCAAAAAATTGTTTCACCTACATAATTTTACTTCAAAAGTTTTCTTATACAGTAGAGAACATCTTTTGAGGATATTGGTGGAGGTATTCAAAGATTCGGCACAGCCGAATTTAGCCCTTTTTTACTTGTTTTTTATTTAAATATTTTTTACAAAACTTTCAAATTTTAACTCATTTCGAGACAACCCCTAAACAGTTTTTGATATAAGATATAATTTAGGTACATAAAAATTTATATATTTTTTTTTAAGATTATATTAATTTTTCAACCTTTTTTTTTAATCCATAAGATATTATTTTATATAATTATATAACAATCATGTCCAAGATATGTATAAATTTTTTCCGACTATATAATTATATAACACAATTATACGAAAAATGTATTCTAATAAATTCAGCCACACACTGCTGAGTGCTTAAGTTATTATAACTCTGGCAGATCGAGTTCAAATCCTGAGGAAGGCATTGTTTGCTGGAATTTTAATATTTTTTTTAATTTGAAATTTTTTTATACGTTTTTTAATAACTGGATTCGGAATATGTATTATATTGTTGAAAATAATCTGCCTTTACTTAATCTCTAAATATATTTCCTTAATCTTTAAATATATTGTTGGGTCTAATTTTATCTGCAATTTTTCAAATCGATTAGACCCTTCTAAGTCCCCAAATATATTTCTGGATCTGATATAATCTGCCATTTTTGGGATCAATTTAGGTCAGCTAAATATTTAAGAATGTCAAATTGAATAAGTTTAAATATTACGCCAGATAACTTTTTTTTACTCGGAAATCTATTTTTGGGTATATATTTTGGGCTATCATGAACGAATTTTAAAATATTTCTTGACTTCGTTGCTTAGGGCATACAGCAGTAGCCTGGAAGTCTAATAACACAGACTTGAATCCCAGTACCACCATTAATTTTTTTTTAAGTCCATACTTTTTTCGAATTTTATTTTCGACCCATTACTTAACGACTCTATATGTATTTTTATAAACTCTTTATGCACATTTTTGACTTTTACATAGAATTACAATTCTTTTGTGACATTCCGCACAAAAAATTTAGAACCATCTTAAGTATAACAATAAAAAATTTCATTATATAAATTTATATTAGTAGCCTCATTATTTTGTAATGTGTATTTTTACTGGGTTATGAGGAAAACAATACATATTCTACCTTTTGCGGTTTTATTGAAATTGTACGCCACTTGTGTATGTTTTTTTTTAATACTTTTACTTTAGCTTTTTCCTGTTAATGATATTTAAATATTTCATAAATACGTTTTCTCTTGTTGTCGGTTTTATTATTTTTATTATTATTTTTGTATGCAGTCATTAACACCATTACCAAACATTAAATTGTTGGAGGTATTGTTGTATCCGGAGTAAATTCATACACCCACACAATATAAGCGAGATAGCGTATAATCATATGTGTGGATCTTTAGAAAAAAAGAGTAGGTATTTTTTAAACAACATATAAAACATGTATATTATAAGCATTAAACTTATTCTTATCAGTGGAAAATAAGTTAATTTTTTGTTTTTTCTTTAAAGCTAATATTCTGGATTGTCCAATGTTTAATATTTTGTGTGTTAAATTTACATAAAATATACCAAAATTGAATAACAGTACACTATTGCTAAAACGAAAAGGTAGAGAAAAAACATGAAAAACTATGATTGTCACTAAAATGTCCCGAAAATATTATGATTTTCCTTAATGTCGAACCTCTTAAAATTTGCCTGATAGATCGTAGTCTTTTAATATCATTTTAAGAATAAAACTATATCTTTAAAGACTTAACCTGCCAAGAGTTGTTTATGACTGTGATAAGTACGGTTTATCGACGCGATCTCCTGCTGACGTTGCTTTTACGGTTTAGGCTGACGTATTGTGGTTGAAAGTTTGATTTCATTGGCCAAAAGTCTGATTTATTTTTTAATCGATTTTTAAAATTTTAACGCCATTTTGTAGCTAATATATCCAAATTAAGGCATTCACAAAATTAGGTTTAATTATTGCTGATTGTGGGTGTGGCATGCTGCCAAACTAAACTGTTTTTTTATACCCTTCACCATATATGGTGAGGGTATATATCAGTTTGTCATTCCGTTTGTAACATATCGAAATATAGGTCTAAGACCCCATAAAGTATATATATTCGTGATCCTTATGCAATTTTAAGTCGATTTAACGATATCCGTCTGTCTGCTGTTGAAATGGCGATCACGACACGAAGATGCATGCGGGGGTGCCTATTTTTACCCAGATTATTGTACATCCTCCCGAGCAGTTTGGTATTGAAAATGAGCAAAATCAGTGCAGCCGTTAAAAAATTATGAGTGAAAATGTAAAGATACCTCTAAATTTTCCATACAAATTGGTGTATTTTAGTACAATTTTATAGTAGCAACTGGTTATAATATATTTTGTCATATTTTTTCACCAGTCGCTTAGAAATTAATAATATTTTGTGTTCACCTCACATATTTTTCACCTAAAAAATTTTTTTTCACCACTAAAATTTTTTTCACTACATAAAATTTTTTCCACCTCAAAAAATTTTGTTCACCCCAAAATTTTTTTTACACCATAAAATTCGTTCTCGCATCCAAAAAAGTTTTTCACCTCAAAAATTTTTTTTACCTCCATAATTTTACTTCAAAAGATTTTTACATTATTTGTATCAAAAACAATAGAGAACATTTGTTTTAGGATATTGGTGGAGGGTATTCAAAGATTCGCCACAGCCGAATTTTAGCCTTTTTTACTTGTTTTTTTTTTTTAATTTCAGAAAAGCGTAATTTTTGTTTTGTTTTTAATAAAAAATAAATGGTTACTACTCGTAAGTTATTATCGATAATGACCTGCGGTCGTTTTTTACAAAGCTGCAAGGATTGACGTCTTTAGTTGTTGTAAGTGGTCACAGCCCTACCGTTTATTATTAGGGGAGTTCTGAAATATTTATTATACCACTATATTTTTGTCAAATTTCAACTTAAGTGTAATAGCACTTCTGGGAACAAAAGGTAACAAGAAACGCTTTCCACCCGAAGAAAGGTGAAAGTGTCCTCTTTAGCCCTATATATAATTTTGCAACCACTACGACCAGCGGGTAGAACACTTTTTTCATTTTAATGAAATTACTCAAACAAATTTCAAATTACGGTAATTTAAACAGCCCTATAAGTATACAATGGTGTTTTAAATTTGTACTTTACTTATGACCATTATCATTATTTGTTCTATAACCTGTAATGATATCTGCTTTCAAAAAACACCACCCTTTTTATATATATGTAAGTAAGAATGAAAATATACAAAGGATGTAATTCATTTGAAACCTGGGTTTTTTATTAACCCTTGTTAAATCTTTTTATTTTACCTAATGCAAGTAATAAAGAAAGCACACATATGTAATTCATTTGTATAGTGGGTTTTTTAATATATTATTTTAGGTAGTAATGCACTAATGCCATTACCTTTTTATTTTACCTAAAATCATAGTATGATGGCTTATGAAAACACAAACTCAATTGCTATTATATATTTCAGCAATAACAGTCGCAAATAAACATATTCAGAAAAATGTGCAGAACTTCAATCGTAAAGAACTGTCCGAAAAGTATTTAAGTTATAAAAACCACGAAGATGTTAAAATGAAATTAAATTTAAATTTGTGTAGCACCGAAATATAAGAGCAATTATCTTATTTCGTCAATGCACATCGGGATTTAGATGCAGAAGTCAAAAAACTACTAAAGAACAGAAATGAGACAGAACATAATATGTAATATTTGCAATCAATATTTAAATCAAATTAATACTTTCATTATTAGTTAACTACGAAAAAAAAGTATTTGTAAAAATAATAATAAACAGAATCTTCCAGTGTTACAAAAACTATTAAAATCTTTTGCAGTTTTTATTTTTAAAAGGTTTTTTTTATCCACATTAGTATAAAATGTTTTAATAAATAAAATGGATTAACAAAATGAGAACCCACATTTTTATATCGAAATTTAAAAAAATAAAATCAGAATCATTACGCCTATGGCTAGCAGATTTATTTTCCTAAAATTAAATTATTTGACAGCAAAAAAATAATAATTTTTTCTGTATTAATTAAAGTTTTTCTTTTCCCGGACTTTAACATTTCCTGGGAAATCGGGAAATAAAATGAAATTTCCCGGGATCCCGGGAATTCCCGCTCTGAGAAAATTAATAATAACAGTATATTTTTATTTAATTTAATGAATTCATTTTATTAAAAAAAATCACATTTATGAGATCCAGTGAAAAAAAAACAAACAAATAATAGATAGTTTAAAACACGGAATATAGAAAAAAAGCTTAAGAACTAAACTAATATAAGCAAACATCATTATTTAATGTTGTTTTGAAAGTTACTTTTTAAAACCGACAATGCGTTTGTAGAATCATCTGAAAATCTATTCCTAATTTTAGTTACATATTGCGCTGTAAGAGAAAACACACGCTCGCTTTTTAGAGAGGAAGGTCGTATTGTTAGCAAAGCCTCAAAAAGTTTTTAACATCTTCTGTTTTTTATCGCTTGCTTCGAAAAATCGTAATTCTTTTTTTATTAGAACTCGTTGTTGCCTCTGTAGTTGATTTGCGGGTTCTTTAATATTATTTATTGCATCATTAAAAATTTCCTCAAAAGTTTTGTCCTGTACAATATCGCTATCATTAGACATTGCAATTTCTTCTGTTCATCAGAAGAGGAAGGTCGTATTGTTAGCAAAGCCTCAAAAAGTTTTTAACATCTTCTGTTTTTTATCGCTTGCTTCGAAAAATCGTAATTCTTTTTTTATTAGAACTCGTTGTTGCCTCTGTAGTTGATTTGCGGGTTCTTTAATATTATTTATTGCATCATTAAAAATTTCCTCAAAAGTTTTGTCCTGTACAATATCGCTATCATTAGACATTGCAATTTCTTCTGTTCATCAGTATTATTATTGAAATTTTTGATGCATTTGGAAATAAATTGTTGCTTTCATTAAAAATGTTGGGATTATTAAGGTATTTTTTTAGAGTATACGAGTTTGCCTACCTCCTTTCACCAAATCGTTTTATAAGAGAATCAGTTATTTTTTTTTCAGAGATGTACGTAATGATGACATTTGTTGGCATAAATTATTTATTGCCACTTTCGCTGTTAATATAGTAATATTGCGACGACATAGCGCTTCTACTGTCAATTTAATAGGCTTTAAAACGTACAAAAGGCAATGCGAAAAATTCAAATAAGACTCGATCCAAAGATCAGCCATTTCTAAATCAATTAGACTTTTCTTAATTGAGTTTTGCAATAAAATAAATTTATCTATCATATAGAGTTCTATCTGGTAACAATATCCAATCCTAGGGAAATTTCTTTATCGTGCTTGGCTTTTAAATATTGTTGCATTGGACTATTCATTTTCTGGACTTTTTTTTTCAAAGAATTTAACTATGCGACGTGCGCATTATAAAACAAATTTATAATCGATATTGATAACAAAAAGTTCATTTTGAAAATCATCTCCAAAGTCATGATTATCGCTCAGTTCCAAATCTGTAACCGATGATGGGTCTAAAGTTGTTTTTTATATAAAAAATCTGCAACCGCCAAATGTAACGCATGGCTAAGACAAAAATACCATCAACTAGATTTTGGTATACAAATTTTTTCATTACGTTCGGCCCATCAGTTATAGTAGGGACCACGTGATTTTTCTTTAATATAGTTTCCATTAAGTTAAGAATTTCAACTGCTCTACTTTTTCCGGCTAAACCTTTCCACACAAACAAATATTTAAGTATTTTCTATTTTTAATACTGGACCATTCGTCCATTACTAAAGAGAATCTGAAGTTTCCTTTTAATTGTACTTCGATATCACTAATTATGATAAGTCCTTATACGTCGCGTTCAGTTTTGGGAAGATGAAATCTTTTAAGCAACGTTGACTTCCTAATAAATGAAGTTCTTTGTTTTAGCTCTAATAAAAAATCCGTCAAAAGCTGCTAACTTAGAAACTATTATGCTGATGTTCTCCTTTTTATTTGAATATTGCAAAATTGTTGTTTGTGTTTTTCAGACCTTTTCAGGAGTCTCCGGTTCAGATTCCATATTTAAAAACAGTTTATGTCCAATGAGACCACTTGTACTTGTAATATTCTAGGTATTCCAATATGTATGTATTTTCTTTTAGAAAATATTTATCTTGGAACAAAATAACTTTAAATATAAAAAAACTTCCCAGCTATTTTAAAAGCAAAGAAGAGCTGAGAAGAATAATAACAATGTAGCTATTTTCTAGTCATATCTAGCAATTTAAAACGCATTTTAGGTGTAAAAATCGCATTTTAGGTTTTAGAAAGAAGTCTAGTAATTTTTGTTTTCAAATATGTACATGTCTAGAGATTTTAAAGGTTCCTTTTAGTATGTTTTAATCAAAAAAAGTAACAAACAGAAGTTAGTGAAATTCCCGTACTACTTTCCCGTGAAAAGCCTTAGTAGTAATAGCAACATTTTTATAAAATATTACTAACGTTTTTTTTATATGAATATTTTTTGAGTGTTAACAAATTTGCAAATTTGACAGCAAAAATGGTTAATTTTTCAGTAATAATAGAAAAATGTCCAGTTGATTTTACTATTTTTTTTGAGTGTAAAATTATTGTTTAATGTAAGAATTAACAAAAACTTCAATATATCAAAAAATGTTTATAATTATTATTAAAATCCTAATATGACATTTTTGAATAAATTGAAAAAATAAAAACTCATAGTTCACACTAAAAGTAAAAAAAAAAATTAAAGGTTTAACTTTGACCTAATATTCCATAAAAAGTACTTAATTATCCAGCAAAAAAAGGTAGTCATTCTGTGACTATAACAACTTTCATTGCTTCTTAAACTTCAGTTTACATTATTTTCTGATTTTTTGGTGTTATTATAAGGCACTTACAAAAGAATTCATATGTTCATATTTCAAATGCAGTGATCTGGATATAAACCCGATGCATATCTTAAAAAATCACTCTTTATTACTTCTGAAGCATAAGTTATAAAGGGTGTCCCAAGAAGAACGCAATTTTTAAATCTGGCAACATTCGAAGTGTCATTGTTTGACATTTGAACAATTGTTATTGTTTGCTAATAGAAGGTACGAGGTTAGTAAAAATGGAGCGCTACACGAATGAACAACGCATTCTCATTGTGAAATTGTTTTACCAAAATGGTGAAAGTTTTGCGGCTACAGTTCGCAAATTGCGATAAATTTGGGGTCACAATAATGCTCCAAAAGAGTCAACTGTAAAGAGATTAATGGATAAATTTGCCGAAACTGGGTCTGTTAGTGATGTAAAGACAACAACGCGCCATCGACCAGGTCGATCGACCGAAAATGTCGCAGCTGTACGTGATGATGTCGCTCAAATTCCATCCACCTCAATTCGACACCGAGCTCAGCAAATTGGTGTCTCCAAATCCACTTTGCAGCGAATTTTGACGAAAGATTTGCATCTTCATGCAACAAAGTTCAATTGACTCAGGAACTGAAGCCAGCTGACCATGGACAGCGAAGGGAGTTCGTTAATTGGGTATTGGAGAGACAACATGAAAATGCTGATTTTGCCGATAAAATCATCTTCAGTGACGAGGCCCATTTTTATCTTGATGGCTTCGTCAATAGGCAGAATTGTCGCATTTGGGGTGAGGAAAATCCTCGAGTGATTCACGAGAAGCAAATGCATCCTCAACGTGTCACTGTGTGGTGTGGTTTTTGGGCTGGAGGAATCATTGGACCTTTTTTTATGAAAATGAGGCAGGTCAAGCGCAAACAGTCAATGGTGTTCGGTATCGTGAAATGATAACCAGTTTTTTCTTGCCTAGAATTGAAGAAATGAATGTGGAGGGCATGTGGTTCCAACAAGACGGCGCCACATGTCACACAGCCAGAGAAACTATTCAATTGCTGCATCAGTCATTTCTCGGTCGTGTTATTTCGCGTTTTGGATCTCAGAATTGGCCGCCTAGATCGTGCGATTTAACACCATTAAATTTTTTTCTATGGGGTTTTTTGAAGTCGATGGTTAACGCGAATAAGCCGACGACGATTCGAGTCTTAAAAGAGAAAATTGGACGCTGCATTAATGAAATACCGCAGCATTCATGCAAAACGGTCATTGAAAATTTCATTAAAAGATCGCGTGCATGCCAGCAAAGCCGCGGCGGCCATCTGCACGATATATTGTTCCATACATAACCTCATTCTGTCTACTTTACGATATAATAAAGTTTCACGATTTTTTTTTTTTAAATATCTGTGTTTTATTTAAAATTTAAAAATTGCGTTCTTCTTGGGACACCCTTTATTATATCGTACATTTTTTTTTTTTTGAACCTAAAGCATTTATTCAAATTGAGAAAAAGTTCTGATGAACTTTTTTAATTTTTTTAATAAATCATTTTTAATATTTTAGTTTAAAATTTCATGAGGGTTAGAATTTATGCAGTTTTGAAAATTTTATAAAAGTTTTGAAAAATCAAGAAAAACAGATTTTTTTGACCTTTAATTGAAACTAGCTGGCATGTCATTTTCACTTTTTCAGCCTTAAATATTTATGACGACGCAATCTGTGCATTTTTGCATTGTGTATATTATTTAACACTACAACATTTCCAGTTTTAATTCAGAATTTACCAAAATAATTTTAAAGTTGTGTAAAAATTATTTCAAATTACCCAAAAAAGTTTTCAAATTGTGCAAAAATTATTTAAAATTGTTCAAAAATATTTTAAAATTGTTTAATAATGTTTCCAAATTGTACAACCAGTTTTTAAATTATCCAAAAATATTTTAAAATTTATCTAAAAATTCATTAAAATTTTTGGTAAAAAATGTTTCAAAAATGCTTTTTCACTTATGCATAATTATTTATTTGTTCATAAAGAGTATTTGTATATCAATGCATAAATGTTGCTTCTTTAAACTTATTTTTCTGCATTCTTATGAATTAAATTTTCATCAAAGCTTAAATACTACAAAGTATATGAACATTTGCTACTCATGCATCAGAATAACTAAGCATTGTATTATCATTGCTTCCTTAGAGTAAAGTATTAGTAATGCTAGTAGCTGCATTTGAATACTTCCATCCTATGACACGCAAATGTTAAATTCATCGATGAAACTATCAGAAAAGAAGTGATGCCTTTGCCATATTAGTGATGCTTTTATTGCTTCTTCGGCAGCTTCATTTTTGCTGGGTAGTTTTAATGAAATTAAAACAAAGTCAAGTTTAAAATATCTATCTATTATTAAAAATTACTAAAATATATTGATCGGTTCAAAAGTTACAGAGTTTTAGCCAATGAAAAAAAAATTTCAGCCACTGTATGATAGTAGCTTGATATTTGATAGATTTATCTCTGGTTATTTATAGAAATAAAATTCATAGAGCTGCCTCTAAAGTACATAGAGAAACTACCATAATAAATGCGAAAAAAGCGGATCACTAATATCGCGGAACCTGGATCTATGTACTTAATTTGGACACGCAACGCCAACTCGTGGCTCTGCAAAGGGAATTCTTACTTTGATCACAGCTTCAGATGACTTGATTTAAAATATCCTTATGGGAATGTCTTTCTGTATCAACTTGTTCCTGTAGCCATTAGCTCACTTCTTCGAATCGTATACTCATACTTTATGTAAATATCCTTAACCCATCAGAATATTTACATTTGTTTGTCAACAGTACGAAAAATCTAATTAAAAAAAGGCTTTTTTAAGAAAAGAGCCGAATATATTTTTTGGTATTTGGGAATTTTAACAGAAGTTCACCTCACTGTCATTCACTTGGGAGTGACCAGAAACGATTCCTATGTTTGACTGTCCAATCAGCACTCTACTTCCGGTCCTTGTCCAAGTATTTCCCGTGCAATGGCTTCTCAGATCCCTCTGGAAGTTAGCTAGAGTGAGAATGAGGACGCCTTCTAAATATCTCAGGTAAGTAAGCATGACTGCACCGTGGGATTGGACACGAATATATCAGCCCTATCACCAATCTAAGAAGGATCCTGTGTGTCTATTTAATGTGTACATGTAAACCTTATAATTAAGCTTTAACTCGAAAATATAAAGTATTTGGTGAGATATGGTACACTCAGAACGACCTCCCTAAGAATTTCGTTTCGGCATTGGGCTTAAATATTGATATCTGTTAGAAATGTGGTTGGTAATTATAATATGAGGTCATAAATTATACCTCCAAATATATAGAAAATCGGTCCTCATATAAACATAATTTACCGCACTCACAATATATTTTCCGTAACCGAATGTGGTTTATTTAAAAAGTAATACGTAAAGTATGTTTTTAAACGAAAAATCAATTGAAATTCATAGAAATAAATTTTTTAACTATTTGAATCAGTCATTCAAAAAACAAACTATACAAATTTACAGACATTCAGTAGGAGTTGATATTTTCTGTTAAATGTAAAATTTTATGTTTTCTGTTTTAAAAAATATAAATTCATATAATTCCTTATTGTTTTTTTACCAAAATAGTTTGTTTATATACGAAATAATTTCAATAAAAATTACAAGAAATTATTCAAATATAGATACACACAAGAAAATAAAAAATATATACGTCTGTGTGTGTTGTGTTTTGAAAAATTTCATACAAATAAAAAAATTTTCATTTGAAAAACAAACCCCAAAAATCGTTTTTTTCTACTTTTTTTCAGTTAAAAATTGATGATTATTTTAAACACCTTTCGATTGCTTTTACTACTTATGTCGATTATTAAACAATGGTTGAAAATAAACAAGAAAATGGGCTGAATATAATGAGAAATCATTAGTCCTCTTTTTGATTGTATTATCGATTAATTTAATATGTATTTTAGATTACTTTTAACGAAATAATATTGTGAGTGCGGTATTTTCTTAAATTAAGTTTATTAGCAAGTTCCCTCAGATTTATATCATATTTTCCTCCAGGTTTATAAAAAAGATTCAGGATCCATCCTGGAGTTTGAACAGTTTTCAGAAATTTTACCATATTGTCGACAACAGCGCTAAGGAAGATACAATATTGCTTTTTGTACCCTACACCATATATGGTGAGGGTATATATCAGTTTGTCATTCCGTTTGTAACATGTCGAAATATAGGTCTAAGACCCCATATGGTGTAATTCGTGATCCTTCTGCAATTCTAGCGATGTCCGTCTGTCTGTTGAAATGGTGATCACGACGCGATCAAGCGGGGGTGCGGGGGGCATCCTCCCGAGCAGTTTGGTATTGAAAATGAGCAAAATCAGTCCAGCGGTTCAAAAGTTATGAGTGAAAATGTGAAGGTACTTCTAAATTTTACATACAAATTGGTGTATTTTAGTACATTTTTTTCTGTATCTTTTTTTTTTGTCGGTCTTTGTTTCATTCCATAAATGTATTTTTAATTTTGTAAAATTCATATTTTATATTAATGTTATTGTTTTGTCAATAGCGCCACCTATTGAGATGAGTTTTGTATGTGCTACAATCAGACATTAATTTCTTAAAAAAAGAAAACCAGTTCTACATATTTGTCAACAGGTGCATTTTCTCCATTATGCATATTTTGCTGTAGAGCTAGTCTACTTCAAAAGTTTTTTTACATTATTTGTATCAAAAACAGTAGAGAACATTTTTTAGGACATTGCTGAATTTAAGCATTTTTTTACTTTTTTTATGGTTTTAATTCAATGAACATTTTTTTTTTCAAAGTAATTTTGTTGGAAAGTGTCAAATTTGATTTTATTATTTTTTTTGGTATTTTAAATTGTTCAATTTCTAATATCCACACCCATATAGTTCCGGTGGGTTACTACAAAAACCAAATTCCAACAAACAACAAGTGAATAAAAAGTAAATTGAACAAATACAAAAACTGAAAAACAAACCTTGAAAACTTTAAACCATTCGTATAATTGTAACATTTTACAAAGTTTAACAACGTAGAATGGGTAAAAAAACAGAAAGAGAAAAAATATACGAAAATGGAGAGGAATTAATAGATGTTAGTAAGTAACAACATTTTGCAGCAATAAACTTGTTCAAATAAACTTCAAATATAAATACTAAGTACACAAATAACTACAAACATTTACAACTAAAAACAAAGTTCTTGCCAAAGTAGTATACCTACTACTACTACTACATATATAATGGCTACTACTACTACTAATACTTAAACATAAGGACTTTGATGGTGTGCCAAGAAAAGAAATCATAGGGTTTCAAAATTTAACAAAAAAAGTTGAAATAAAAATAAAATTGTTGTAAAACGACAATTAAAATTCGACCACAATAATTGCTAGAAGAAAATGAACTAAATAGAAAAAAGGAGAGAATGCTTGCAATTGTATACAATTTAACTTACTTATTGGTTATTGCCAGTAATACCACCAATACCAACACACAATGGTCAAACAGTTAACATGGTTAGTTATATAACAAGAAGTCTACTTGAAAACTTACAGTAAAAAACATACGAACATTGTTGTATTTGTTTATAAAATGTAGTTGAGTTGTTCCAATTTCTATTAGCAAATGGGTTTAATTTGTTGCTCTGCAGAGTATGTACTTAAACATCACTATTAAATTATTTTGAGGCGAGAAATAATTTTTGTAGTGAAAATAATTTAAAGCAGAAAGCATTGCAGTGGTGAAAAAATTATTTTGAAGTGAAAACATTTTTTGTATGGGGAAAAAATTGTATAGGATGACAAAAAATTTTTGTGGTGAAAAATAATTTGGATCTAAAACAATTATACAGATGATAAATATAAGTTTCAGCTGAAAATATTTTTTTTGAATATGAAAAAGATGTTTGTTTGCGAAAACATTGATGGCTTTCAACGAAGTTTTGTGATGAAAAATTGTTTGTGGGTAAAAACATTTTTGTGGTGAACAATTTTTTTGAATAAAATATAAGAAAATTCATAAGTAATTTGCATAAGTCTCATGAATATACACTTTTGTACTATATTTCGATTTGATACAAACGCAGTGACAAACTGATGTATACCTTCATGACATATGTGAAGGGTATAAAAAGTTTATTTAAGTTAAAAATTACTTCATACTATGTGAGATATTCTTTGTTTCTTTCAAGATTATAAAAAAAATTCGAGCTGTTCTATAACCATGCGAACATTTTAGATTATCCACCGCGACTAAAAATCTTTCTTTTGTGCAGCCATATTTTGTCCTAAATATTAAGGCTGCCTAGGAGTTGTATTCCCCTGGCGTAAAGCCTAGGACTTACCCAGGGAGTATGTTCTGCCGTATCAACGGCCAGTTCGAAGAAGATGCAAATGTCCTTATCAGATAGACCTCTAGTCTTTCAATCATTTCTAATATTACAGTGCGAAAAATCCCCCTAATGCCCATAGTCCCTCCCATTCAGGAAGAGAAATCTCCTAGAGTTTCCTCTAGATGGTACGGTGAATCTCTTAGCCTGGTTCTGGCCAGTGAAAGCATTCAGCACTCAACGGTTTTGGATTTCCTCCACATCCTAAGATTTGATAAACTTCGTAGGTATCCACAGAAAGTTTTAGGGCTAATAAAATAACGACAGGACCGCAATTGGTGAATCAATCAGCTCGTTCGTTGTCCACAGGCCCCTCGTACACAAGATCCTCGCTTAGGATTAGTCTTTTGTACCCACCGAGTCTATTGAAAAAATCAACGCAGTCCAAGACAAGTCTAGACGATACGTCATATTATAATAATGCCCTGACTACCACTTGACCGTTCGAAACAGTATAAATATGTGCAAATCCTGTAGCCTGAGTAACGCCCATACATATACGGCGAAGGTCTTCGCCTCGAATGTGGACGGGTACTTAGCCATTGGGAGGTTGCGTTGAAAATTGGGTTCACAAATGCCCGCACACGTATTCTCATTGATCTGTTTGGAGTAGTCAGTGAACCATAACTGCTAACCCAGTTAAGATTCCCAAGATTTGTTCATCCATTTGCACCTCTCGAAAATGATCACCTAGTAATTCCTAGCAGAAATCTTCCTTGGTAACATTTTGTCCATGACAACCCTGCTATCCCTATATGGCCCCGCAGATCACTATCGTTAACATTACAAATCTCCCGAAGATGAAGGACACACACGCCGAGATATGTACTTGTGGTATATTAGGTCACACAGGCTAACCGATAGAACTTGCTTGGGTTTTCTCCATCTTGGGCCACCATACTATAGCAGCATAAGTCATCATTGGTCTCACGATGGTGTTGAAAGACCAGTAAACCATTTGATGCCTTAAAGCCCAGTCCTACCAAAAAGCTTCTGACAGACATATAATTCCCTAGTAGCCTTCCAGATTACGGCAGCCAGATGTTCGTTACAAGTAAAGGTTATATCCAAAGTACCCCCAAGATACCTAACAACATCAGTACAGCTCACTGTCATAAACAGTCGGCTCCACCAAGTGAAAGCTTTTTTAGTTAACTGTACTAAGATCGTATTGGATGGTTACACGGAATGCCCTTTTCCTGACATCATTTGAAAATATGCATTAAATACTGTAACATTCATAAATTCAGAAATTCTTCACCCATCACAACCCGTGATGGAGACCTGAGGATCATCTGTGTATCCATAGGTTTTATGTCCTACATTGTTCAGTTCAGAAAGTAGTTCATCAATAACCAGAATCCTGCGGCATTTATGGCCTTAAATGAGCCACCCATGTTCAATGAAAGGATCCTGATAATTGGTGTAATGACCTTCCTAATTACATCGCCTTTAAAGGCATAATATAACTTATTACCGAAGGCACCCTAGACCCAGAAAAAAAGTTAGTAGAAAAATTTCTGAACAGTTTTCAATCCCACTTTACTATTTTTAGTAAAATTATTATTTAGCAAATTTTTTTGCTTTTTTACAAAATTTTACAGAATATTTACAAATTTTTCTTCCTAATTTCAGAAATCATTTTACACATTCTTGAAATCCGATTTGCTAAAATTAGCCCAAAAATTTACTAATTTTAAAAAAGTGGATATTGAAGGAAATGTTATTTCTTATTAAAACTTACACCTACAAACTTAAATTACCTTCAAAAGTTACATAAATAAAAAAAAGGATCAGAAGTGACTATGCCGACTCATGTCTAAAAATATGACATCCACTTAAAATAGCACTAAAACGATTTTTTAAGTTTAAAAATCAGCCCTAAAGACAATTAAAATATGACTTTAAATGCAAAAATATTTACTAAAATATTTTCCAAAACAAAAATTACCAAATTAAAATGAAATGATAAGTTCGGTTAGGTTCTTAATATGTTTAAGCCTTTGATTTTTTTTTTAATTTTGTCTAAAATATTTTTTGAAAAAAAAAATAAATAAAATAAAAAAATTTTGATGCTCGATAAAAAATAAATTTAAAATTTTTTACTAATATTAACAATATTTAGTAAATTTTTTTTGCTGATTTTAGGAAATAGATAAATTCCATTTTACAAAAAAATTACTAAAATTTAGTAGCAGCAGCTAATTTTGTCTACAAATTTAATTGTACTACACGTCAGCGGACATGTGTTGCTAAGATTAGCAAAAAAATACCGCTGGGCTCAAATTAACAAAATTTCCCGTAATAACAGCACAATCATCAGTTGCCATTACAAACTTCTTTTGGTGAGTGTATGTAGTGCAATGAAAGCAAAAAGCCGATTTGTTTTGCCTTCAATGCTTTTTTCAATTTCAGTGACAACATGATGCATCGCAGTCTTAGTCATCTAAGATTTTCTTCAACATTCTTCGTGTCCTATAGTGATAATTTTAAATATCCCTTATTTACGTCATTACTTTAAAGGAAAAAGCTTATGAAATCTAACCCCACGTTGATTCACTGAGTTAAGATTCACTGAGTTAATTATGAACTTATGTCAAATCAGCTGCCAGCTGATATTGATAGAAAAGTTTTTCTTTTGCAAATGCAAGTAGAAATGTCAAACTAAGTTGCTTACATTCCTTATCTTTTCGATCAATTTGCATTTCTTTCCTTTTCAATCAATTTCAACAATTTTTTATTGGTAATTTTTATTTATTTAATTAGAACATATTAAACGATTCTGGACCACACCTATTATTTTTGAAGTAACTTTCTTATAAAAACTAGGCATCATTTAAAAAAAAATCGGTACATTTTTGTAGCTATTATATAAGAAGCAAATTTTATTTTAAATTTTATTTAAAAAATTACTAATATACTTTGATTATACCTAACCAAACTGTAGGGTATAACAAAATAAATTTCTTGCGCTTCATAAGATTTTATGGTATGGCTTTGGAAGCAGAAGCAAATACACAGTATATTGAAGTTGCAGCAATACCAATATAAACATATGAATAAAATTCTTCTAGGACTTAAAAACTTATTTAATAGGAAGACTTTTTCCAAGTTAAAAATAAAAGTTTTTCTACATGCTTGTGTGAGTATGTGTTTGTCACTTGTTTACAAAATACTTAACAAAATTACTTACTGTATTGTGCAAACATTGGATGTGTAACTAACAACTAAATTTACATTTAAACATCTACCCAGCAAAATCTTGGTATAGGTTGTGACCTATTATAGGTATTTCCTGGTAAAGAATCCTTTACACTTTTTTTTACTTTGAAACCTTAAGTAATACGTTAAAATATTGTGATATATCACTTCTCCTTTTATAGTTAAAAAATAATGAGTTACAAATATTGATATATAACACAACTTACAGGAAAAGTTCCTGCGCTCACCAAGAGATGACACTGCTAGCTCCAAACTTTTTTTTTCTCAAGTTGGTATAACTGTCCTGAAAACACATGCAAAGTTACAAGTCATTTTGTCAATTCTTTCTTTGTTTACAAGCCATTTGAAGTAGACGTGTCATTGATTTTTTTTAATATGGAAAAAATTGAATATCGTGCAGTCATTAGATTCTTTGTTTTGAAGTGTTTAAAAGTAAAGGAAATTTATGAACAATTGTTAGAAGTGTATAAGGAGTCACCTTAAAAACGCACCGTTGAATTTTGGGCTGGTGAATTTAAACGTGGTCGTATCAGCCTTGAAGACAATCCACGCGAAGGACGACCAAAAACTGCAACCACAGCAGAAATCATTGAGCAGGTACATAATATGGTTAGTAAGATCCAAGTTTGACTAAGCGTGAAATTGCTTATGCTATAGGCATCTCAGACGAACGAGTACTCCATATTTTACATGAAGAATTACGTATGAAAAAACTGTTTGGAAAGTTAGTGCCGCACACATTAACAATTCAACAAAAACTTGATCGAAAACAAATTTCTCAGCGTAATTTGGAGCCTTTTAAGCCGAATAAAACCGACTTCTTGCGTCGTCTTATAACTATGGATGAGATTTGGATCTACCACCATGATCCTAAATTGAAACAAGAACGTTTACAGTGGACTGAAGCTGGTTGTTCAGCTCCAAAGTAGGTGAAGTCACAACGATCAGCAATGAAGGTTATGGCATAAGTTTTTTGGAATGCAAAAGGAATTTTGTTGATTGATTATCTTAAGAAAGCTAAAACAATCAACTCTGAATATTATTGCAGCCTTTTGGATCAGCTGGATGAAAAAATTCGTGAGAAAAGACCTGGGTTAAAGAAAAAAAAAATAATTTTTCATCAAGACAATGCACCTGCTCACAAAAGTGTTTTGAAGATGGCTAAATTCAAAGAATTAAAGTATGAATTGAATGAATATCCAACGTATTCACCAGATTTGGCTCTCAGTGGCTACTATCTCTTCAGAAATCTCAAACAATTCCTTTGTGGAAAGCATTTTTCGTCGAATGAAGAGGCCATAACAGCTGTAGACGGTTATTTTGCAGAGCTTCCGGAAAACCATTATAAGGATGGGATAAAATTATTGGAAGATCATTGGAACAAGTGTATTGAGCTTCTAGGAGATTATATTGAATAAAAAAAATATATTTCGTAACGAAAACAGTATTCTTTTATTTCGAGCGCAGGAACTTTTCAACCAACCTGTATCACTACTCCTTTGATAGTTAAAAAATAATGAGTTACCAATATTGATATATAACACAACTTATTAACAAGATTTAAAATAATTTGTTGATGACATTGTTTTAAGTAATAACTTATTAAGAAGGATACAAATATAGGGCTTATGGTATTGTATTATATAACTACTTTTATAACTCTATGCTCTTATTTTAGAAGTTTCTTGGTAATGACCTATTTATGGGTATACTCATAAGTATTGGGTAACCATTTTCCCTACATGATACCCCTATTTTTAAATAACGTATTATTTGACCACCGTTAAGCTAGTTCCAATTTTTTTCTTATTCCATTTCCCATTACCTGGTAATATCAAGTTTTGCTAGGTATTATATACCTTGACTATGTAAAATAACTTTATTCTATACAAACATGAATTTCGATTACATTTTCATCTCCTTAATAGTGTGAGACAAAATGTTTTTCTATGTTCATTGAATGGCTTAAAGTGTTGGTCATTTCGATAAAAATATTATGTTTTTGTTTTAAGATTAAATATTAAAGATAATGGATAAAATTTTGTATTTCTAACTATTTAATTTGTATTGTTGTATAACATAAACTTAATAATTATTGTGCGGGTTTGCATGTTTGTTTGTATTTGTTTATTATAAAAACTTTATTGGAGACATATTAAATTTTGTGCTTGAATGATTTATTTGTATTTTGTCCTAAACTTTTAATTGCTTCAATGAACCATGAATATTTGTTTCTTGTTCTTTTTTTCTATGTACTTAAACTTTGATATTTTTATTTTAGATCTATGTCCTTCTTTGTTAAATAATATAATTCTAAAACAAATATAATTTATAGAAGTTTAATAAGGATATAATTATAGGAGTTAGGGAATTATAATACGATTTAAGTTTGGAAGGAAATTTTATAAAATTTTATAATTATTATAATATGTTCTTACTATATGGGGGATAATAAATTTAAATTTTCAATTAAAGTATTTTGTTATATAATGCAGTTACTTAAATTAGTAAATGCAATATGAATATATATTTTTCAGTTTTTATTTAGAATGTTTTGATAGGATACCATTTCTTTAAATATTTTTCACCTCTCACTTTATGTTTTTTATATGTTTGTCAACTATTATTTCTTACCCGAGTAAAAAATGATTTGGCGCAATATTTAATCATTTCCAATTGAATATTATTTAATAACTGATATTATTTGATATTAGTTAATTAAAAAATGTTCTTTGTCAGAGTTGTAGTTGACTGCTTACCTCACATATCCCCTCCCTGCTATACATAATGGCTGACTTTATTTGACTTCATTGCTCGTATGATTGTGTATCTTCGGGACTTATATCTTCAGGGCATACAAATTATTATAAAAATAAGAAAATTTTATATAAAAATTTTGTTACTGTTGTTGTTCCCCTGCGGGAAAAGACCTATCCAAGGACACGTAACAAGACTGGCACATTGTGATAGGGACCAGTCAAAAGTTCGGTTTTTTTATATGAAAAGGACTGGTCACTTTAACATGGAACTGTCCTAGGAGAGGGTCAATTTCCCTCTGTGACATATCACAGGACTGGTCTAAAAGACCAACTAACCCCAAAGAACGTATCACAGGACTCAAACTCCTCACGTGATAGAGCCTTTTATACCGAGCACCGGTACTATTTTCACCTAACACGGGACTAGTACTTTCAGACACAATATCTGATAGATTTCTTTCATACCGTTTAAGTGATAAGTACTTTAGAAACCGCCCCTGTTTTCACCTACCACAGAACTGGTACTTTCAGACCCATCATGTGGTGTAAATTTTTAAACCGTCCACGTGGTAGGTACTTTAGGAACCGGTCCTCTTTTCACCTATCTCGTTATTTGCATTTTTTGAACCGGTCCTGGTTGCACCTATCACGGAACACGTCTTGATTTCCAATTGACCCCTTTTTCTCAGAGGGTCTGAAATGGGTTAAAATTTCAAAATTTTGTAAAAAAAATTAAAACGAAAATAAAACTAATAAAAAAAACACAAACAAATATTTTTTTATCCTAGCTGGGATTCGATACCATTGAAATGGAACCACATAGATTTATATATTATATATCATATCAAATATACTCTTGATTTGGACTCATACACAACTATATTTCAAATTTTCTACCATATATAACTTGTATAAAAAATGTTTCATATATGAGGCAATATATGAAATTATATATAATTATATTCTACACCTTATCTGAAAATATTCCTTATATGAGACCAGAATATATTTTAAATGACATATAATTATATCTCAACTAATATTAAAAAAATATTTTTGATATATTATGTTTCAAATCTGTGAAAGCATATAATATAAATATATTTGGACCTGTGTAAGCCATATATAATTATATATAGTGGTGTATATATAGTGTCATGTCTAATTTAAAAAGAAATTCATAGAAATATATATTTCTTAACTATTTGAATTATTCATTCATTCATGTTTTCTATTTCTCAAAATAGAAAATCAAATAATTCTTTTTTGTTTTTTTTTTATCAAAATAATTTGTTTTAATACTAAATTACTTCCATAGAAATTACAAAAAATTGTTAAAATATACAAATATAGACGTACAAATAAAAATATATTCCTCTGTGTGTGTTGTGTTTTGTAATTACAGACAGATATAAAAATTTAAATTTGAAAAACAATTTACAAAATTCGTTTTTTCTTACTTTTTGTCAGTTAAAAATTGATGATTATTTTAAACAAATTTCGATTGTTTTTATTCGATTGTGTTTACTGATTACTAAAAAATAGTTGAAAACAAACAACAAACTGGGCTGAATATAAAGAAAAATCAGTAGTCATCTTTTTGATTGTATTTTCCATTAATTTAATATGTATTTTAGACTTTTTTTACGAAATAATATTGTGAATGTATGTCAAAATAACACACGAAAACACCAGCTTACGTAAACTTAATTTTGGGTGGTAGAATTTAGTGGCCTGTTTTGGAACGATAGATTGATATTAAATGTTAAAATTTATATTAACTTAAGCGATATTCGATTATATTTTAACCTTTAAATGCAGAGTGTAGCCATTTACCAGTATTTTGCTTTAAAAATCCCCTCTGGAACACAATAACGTAATTTCGTGCATTGGCGTCTCTTTACACACTTTTTAAAAAATGTGAAATTTTCCAAAAAAAAAATTAACTATCTAAGGTGTTATTTCTTCTACAAAACTCATTTTGGAAATAAATAATGTATATTTTATTAATACCAGTAATAACACTTATAAAAAATTATTAAAAATTGTTAATAATTCGTAATTATTCTTTAATGTCATTTTGCAGAAACCCTATTTTGCAATAAAAATCACTTTTTTTTGCAATAAAAATCACTTTTTTGTTAATGTTAATTTGTTTTTTGGTATTTTTCTCGGAATATGCATATCTCCAGTAATCATATATAAAAGAATGTTTTGACAAGAAGATATCATGCATTTAACGGTTAATGAACAGACTTTGAGAACTCTTTTGCAGTGACTTGATATATTTATTCTACATTGGCATATGTTTAATTCGAATTAAAATACACCACTACGTATACCCAGCAAAAAAAAGTGGTATTCATTCTGTGACTATAACTTCTTTCATTGCTTCCTAAACTTCAGTTGACATTCTTTTATGATTTTTTGGTGTTATTCTAAGGTACTTCCAAAAGAATTCATGTGTTCATATTTCAAATGCAGTGATCTGGATATAAACCCGAAGCATATCTTAAAAAATCACTCTTCATTACTTCTAAAGCATACGTTATGGTATATCGTATATTTTTTTTGGAATTTAAAGCATTTATTCAAATTGAAAAAATAGTTCTGATGAACTTTTTTAATTTTATTTATTAAATCATTTTTTATATTTTAGTTTAAAATTTCATGAGGATTAGAATTAATGCAGTTTTGCAATTTTTATAAAAGTTTTAAAAAATCAAGAAACTCAGATTTTTTTCGACCTTTAATTGAAACTAGCTGGCCTGTCATTTACATTTTTTCAGCTTTAAATATTTATGACGACACAATCTGTGCATTTTTGCATTATTATTATTTAACACTACACCATTTCCAGTTTTTATTCAGAATTTATCAAAATAATTTTAAAATTGTGTAAAATATATTTCAAATTGCCCAAAAATGTTTTTAAATTGTACAAAAATTATGTAAAATTGTTCAAAAATATTTCAAAATTGTCTAAAGATATTTCCAAATTGTACAACCAGATTTTAAATTATCCAAAAATATTTTAGAATTTGTCTAAAAATTCATTAAAATATTTGAAAAATGTTTCAAAAATGCTTTTTCACTAATGCAGAATTATTTATTTGTTTTTATAAAGAGAATTTGTATATCAATGCATAAATTTCATCAAAGTTTAAATACTACAAAGTATAGGAACATTTTCCACTCATGCATCAGAATACCTAATCATTGTATTATCATTGCTTCCTAAGAGTAAAGTATGAGTAATGCTAATAGCTACATTTGAATACTTCCATCCTATGACACACTAATGTTAAATTCATCGATGAAACCATTAGAAAAGAAGTGATGCCTTTGCCATAGTAGTGATGCTTTTATTGCTTCTTTGGCAGCTTCATTTTTGCTGGGTACGTAATATTTGCACTTATAATTAAAATCACTCATATGACCATCGCGTTACATTATTGTAACAGATTTTAATGACTTTTATGCCGTTTTATTTTCTAAAAAAATTGTTGTTTTTGTTTTTGATTGCAAACGAATAAAAATATTAATAAAGTGAATAGTATAGTAGGATTTAAGATCATATCATATTCTTTTTAATTATTTTTATTGTAAAGAAACATGAAAATTTGTATTAGTAAGTGGAATTTCTCAATTTTTATTCTCTATAACTTACTAATAAAAATGTTCATGTTTCTTTTCAATAAAAATAATTAAAAAGAATATGATCTTAAAATCTTACTATACTAATCACTTACAAAATAACAGATGAACAATTTATAAAATTCCATTACTTTACACACAAGGATACAGTGCAAAATTTAATTCAAAATATTGTCTATTCATTAACTATCAACATAGATTAAGTTGTAGATTTAATATGGATCAGGACAAACATTTGATATTAAATGCTTCATATAAGCTGTGTTATTTGATACTTTAAGAATTAAAGTTCATATCAAAAAACTTTAAAATATAGAGGATAAATATAAATTGTTAAATTTCGTTGATGTTAGTCTAATTGTGTTGTTGTTTAAAAGTTTGTTAATTTGTTTCCTTACACTCAATATAAAATAGACAATCATCAACAAGCAATGACCGCAAAGGCAGAAGCAGAGCATGGATATTGATAAGGTTGGGTAGCGCCAACCGAAAATACTAAGTATTCTATCCTGCTGGCTCAGTGGAATTTCTCAATTTTTATTCTCTATAACTTACTAATAAAAATTTTCATGTTTCTTTACAATAAAAATAATTAAAAAGAATATGATATGATCTTAAAATCCTACTATACTATTCGCTTATTATTAAAAATTTTCAATAGTTCGTAATTATTCTTTGATGCCATTTTGCAAAAAACCCTATTTTGCAATAAAAATCAATTTTTTTGTTAATGTTAATTTGTTTTTTGTATTTTTCTCGGAATATGCATGTCTCCAGCAATCATATATAAAAGAATGTTTTTTTTTTTATTGCAAGCGAATAAAAATATTAATAAATAGTAAATAATCAAACAAAAAACAGTAAATAAAGTAATTGAAGCACCCAATGCAAGAACCGGATAACTCCACGTTTTTGCGAAATAGCTTTTTTAATGCAGAAAAACCAAAAAAAAAAATCTGCGTCGTTCGGTGCACAAAAAAAAAAGTGGAGTTATCTTGTTGTTGCACTGGGTGCTTCAATTGCTAAAGAGTTTTATTCATTTTTTATTTAATAAGAAAGATGTAGTCATAATTGTCACAAATACTAGAACGTCACATTTTACTAGAAAATTAGTAGTGTTTTATATTAAATTTTCATGAAAGCAAATTGTAACAAATTTTCAATAAAACTTATTATTCACGTGAAACCCGAACAACATGTTTGATTAATACAGACGGCAACTTTTTTGACGAAATTCTCAATTTACATTCAGTTTATCTAATGGGCGTATTTGATTACATTTATAGCAAAAAAATATTAAAGTTAGAAAGAACAAAAGTATGTCAAAAAGGAATTTAAGAGCAAAAACTAGAAAAAAAAGTTAAAAAATTCCATGTAAACAGACAAACATTTCAATTTTGAATCTAAAAATTAAAAAAAAATATACATTGTAAAATTTTGGGAAAAAATCAAATTTATTTTTAATACAACCGAAATTCTATTGTATTAACCGAATTTCGGTCGCCACAAACAAATATGACCGTGCTTTCAATCAAACCATTGGGTTGGCAAGAAATTTGATTGTCACAATGAATTTGTTTTCTCTGTGTATGTGTTTATAGAAACTTGGATCAGATGCAAGAATTTTTTTATCCATATTTCTTTATTTTATTTAAAGCTAAAGTACAATTTCTGCAAATGACAAGTAATGCAAACATTCTGCTCAAACTTACTTGTTGACAAGGTACAACTTTTTATTTTCATATTAAGGGGATGGACTAAAATTAAAAAAAAAAAACAAAAACAATAAGACCAGAAAGAGGAATTATAAGAAATTAAATAAAAAAAAAATATTAAATTATGAAATTTTTGAAAATATAGATGCAATTTTTTTTCTTAAAGACCAATTTTTATAATAATATTGTACAAACTAACTTTGTACACATTATTTATCAAATATAAAAATATTTAATAATTTGTATATTAACAATTATTAATCAAAATTGAATTTTAAATGGATTACTTTTAATTGTATTAATAATTATTAACATAAAAGTTGAATTATTGCTATTGTATTTATTAAATTAAATATTTTGCTAAGTGTAAATTTAGTACTCGCTGTAAAAATCAATTGTCAAATTTATCCGAACTATGAACTTGTTTAAAAGGCTAAGCTTCGTTAAAGTCATATTTTCTAAAATAACTTCACTTGCCTGTAAACCTTTATAGTGAGCACTTGATATTTAATTATTTACTCCTGATCTCCCGAATATATAATCATATTGGAATACTTCCCAACGGTGAAATAAATTGCCTTTAACTAATTAAACTACACATCTTTTTATTTAACTGCAAGGAGGAAGGTAAGAGTTTGCCTTATTTAAATTCCAACCACCAAGGGGAATTATTACTAATTCGTATTGCATTTCTTTTATCTCTCAAACCCACCAACCAAAACATTTTATACAAAAAAGTACCTTTTATATAAAATATTACATTTTATATGAAAAAGTACTTAAAAAATTAACTTTTATAAAAAAAATTACCTTTTATATAAAAAGTACCTTTTATATAAAAAAGTACTTTTATACAAAATTTACATTTTATATGAAAAAGTAAATTTTATATAAAAAAGTACATTTTATATAAAAAAGTAGCTTTAAATTCTACAAATAGAACCATTAACTGTGAAGAGGAATTTTGCATAGTAATTTTCCTTAGAGTGTGATATATAATCCTGTTCAAAATCTTTAGTTGTTTGTAGGCTGGGTGATTCATAAGGAGGCTTGGTCGCTCAGTTCATAAGTGTGCACTCCCTCTAGCGCTGATCCTCACAATTTCTTACATTTACAAAATTAGTGTTTACTATTCCTTAGTAACATTAAATTGCCATCCCGATCCTGAGAGAATTACTGTTCACGTCCTGAACAATTGGTACCGCACAATTGTACCTAAGGTACCAACACCAACTCTTCCTATTGAAGTTTGACCAGCATGTCAGAAAAAAAGGCTAAACATTTAATGTTAAACACAACAAGAAGTCAGTGTTTTTAACATCATAAAAGTGATAGAAAGTGCCCAACAACCTCAGCGGTGAAAAACATTAATTGAAACTTTGTACCCAAATTTAAATATATAAAAAAAGAAAACATTAATTGAAATTGAATACCCAAATTTAAATATTTAAAATAAAACATTAATTGAAATTCAGCACCTAAATTTAAATATAAAGAAAAAATTAACTAAATCCTCGAATTGAAAACTTAAACAAAAAAAGAAAATTGCGAACTAAAAGAAAAATCCATTGAAATTTATAGCGAAAGTAGATTAGATCAAGGAATCTAACTTTGATTAAAAACATTAAGTTTAAAGTTGATTTAAAAGCTTAAACCTGAAATTATAAAATAAATTATTGTACAATTTAAATTATAAAACCCTAACAACCGAAAGTAAACTTAACCTAAATTCATATTTTAGCTTATGTAAATAAAGTTTATAACGCTTAGAAAGAAACAAGGCCATTTTTTTATTTTAACTTTTTTTTCGATAGAAAACAGCCATTTTTGTTTCTATCTTTTTTAAACCCGTAAATATTCAATAACAAAATATATAAAGTAACTTTTGTATAAAAAGTACCTTTTATATAAAAAAGTAAGTTTTATATAAAAAACTTCTTTAAAAAATAACTTTTATATAAAAAGGTACCTTCTAAATAAAAAAAGTGAATTTTATTTAAAAATGTTAATGTTATTTAAGCTGTAACTTTTAAATAAAAAAGTACCTTTTATTTAAATAAGTTCCTTTTAATTTATTTGATCTTGAATATTATATTAATCTTTTAAATTGAGCTTGAGATTTTGTTATAAAAATAATAATGATTATTTATTTTCCAATATTTCGTCTCCACATTAGATGACTTCTTAAGGGAAATAATTGATTTTTTTTATTTTTAATTGTTTCCCTGAAGAATTCACCCAATGTGGGGACGAAATATTGTAAAATAAATAATCATATATAAAAAAATTATCATATATATTATAAAAACATCTCAAGCTCAATTTAAAAGAATAATATAATAAAAACCTTTTATTTATATATTTATTTATTTATTTATTTATTTTATTTTATTTATTAATCATATAAGTACAAATTATATATTAATACCCTAACCGAGCACTAGCAACAAAGGCCTTCGGCTCGTTGTAGCGAAAACAGGCCAGAGCCTCTGGTGGGAATTGAACCCACGACCCCCGCACTGATAAGCTAGCACGCTACCAACTAGCCTACCGAGGCGCTCGCCTTTTATTTAAATAAGTACCTGTTATATAAAAAGCACATTTTATTTAATAAATTACCTTTTAATTAAAAATCAAAAAGTACTTTTTGTAAAAAAGTACCGTTTTATAAAAAAGTAGCTTTTAATAAAAAAGTAACATTTTATAAAAAAAGTACCTTTTTATAAAAAGTACCTTTTTATAAAAAGTACCTTTTTATAAAAAGTACCTTTTACCACATAGTACATTTTTATCGAAAAGTACCTGTTAATCAAAAAGTACTTTTTTATAAAAAAGTACCTTTTTTCAAAAAGTACCTTTTTATCAAAAATTACATTTTCATCAAAAAGTACCTCTTTATCGAAAAGTACCTTTTTTTATCAAAAGGTACCTTTTTATCGAAAAGTACCTTTTTTGTCAAAAAGTACCTTTTTTTTATTAAAAAGTGCTTTTTATTTCAAAATGTAACTTATAATTCAAAAAGTGCCTTTTATTTCATAAAGTACCTTTTATTTGAAAAGGTATTTTTTATTTTAAAAAAATTTCATTTTATATAAAAAAGGACCCTTTACTTAGAAAAGTACATTTTTTACCAAAAAATTTCCTTTTTATCAAAGAAAGTATCTCTTGTTTTAAGTACATCTTAAATGTTATACACTAAATTTTTTTCTTTCTGTTGGTTTTGGGAAGATCTTTTGCAGGTAGATATCATATGTGTCAGTCTAGTTAAAAATATTTAACTTGCTTTGTTTTTACATATATATGTACACATATAAGATAGAAGCTCGTTATAAATAAACAGAAATTTTTAAAATTTGTGCACTTAAATCAATTTTTTATAATAAAAGTCTGTTTCTTAGTGTTACTGCATGACCTAGTCCCTTAAAATATATAAATTTTATTGTTGAATATATTTAGGACAAACGAAAAAAATAAAAAACATCAGTTCGTTAAAAAGGAAGCACAAAAGTTTATTGTGTAAAAGAAGTAGTAAACTCTACTTACAATACATGTGTTAAAAATTTCACAAAGAAAAGAAGAAGAAAAAAAAAAAGAAAATAGTCAAAGATTCTTATGAATACTAGTACATGTGTTGAGGGGGTTGTGTTAAATTTAAACTTTTGTCTTGATCCTCTTTTTTAAGCCCAAAATATAAGTGAGTATTTATATGTATATTTTATCATTTGTAATGGATTTTCTTTGTTGGTGTTGTTAAAAGAAAATTCTTCTCACACAAATAATATTCAAGTATGTTGTTTGACATTTTTTTTTTAAATTAAAAACTTTTTCATTTAATATATGGAAAACTTTATTCTCTTCAAGTTTTGCATAAGACATTCATAAGAAATAAAAATTAGATAAATGAAATGCATAAAAAAAAATATTTATAAATATGCATAATATTAAGAAAAAGTAAAAAAACTTGTCTTCGTTTGTTAAAGAGAAAGACAAGATTTCTTAAATTTATTGTAAAACAATTTTGAGAACAAATTTTTATACATACGTTAACTATTTTCTTGAAAATAGTGTTTATGTTGTTCTTATACAAATTGAAGACAAAGTTGTGTTAATGAATAAGTGTGTTTTGGTTTAAAATAAGACATAAAAATAAGATAAAATAAAAGCTAAAAAAATTATCTTATTTATATCTTTGGCATGAATTTAAAAGTCGCATAACAAAATAAGATAATCTTAAAATTGGAAGTACAAAATTTTCAATTTCAATTGATTTATTTGAAATTATCATCGACATGTTCGTACCCAAAAATGCGGATATTGACCTCCTTTATGCTAAAAAAAACTATTTCCATTTACTCATGTCATAAAAAAACCAATGTAAATAATATTAGTCACTTGCATAGAAATAAATACAGGTTGGTTGAAAAGTTCCTGCGCTCACCAAGAGATGGCACTGCTAGCTCCAAACTTTTTTTTCTCAAGTTGGTATAACTGTCCTGAGAACACATGCAAAGTTGCAAGTCATTCTGTCAATTCTTTCTTTGTTTACAAGCAATTTTAAGTTGACGTGTCATTGATTTTTTTAATATGGAAAAAATGTAATATCGTGCAGTCATTAGATTCATTGTTTGAAGGGTTTAAAAGCAAAGGAAATTTATGAACAATTGTTAGAAGTGTATAAGGAGTCCTCACCTTCAAAACGCACCGTTGAATTTTGGGCTGGTGAATTTAAACGTGGTCGTACCAGCCTTAAAGACGATCCTCGCGAAGGACGACCAAAAACTGCAACCACAGCAGAAATCATTGAGCAGGTACATATGGTTAGTGAAGATCCACGTTTGACTAAGCGTGAAATTGCTAATGCCATAGGTATCTCAGACGAACGAGTACTCCATATTTTAATTGAAGAATTACGAATGAAAAAACTGTTTGGAAAGTTAGTGACGCACACATTAACAATTCAACAAAAACTGGATCGGAAACAAATTCCTCAGCGTAATTTGGAGCGTTTTAAGCCGAATAAACCCGTCTTATAAACCCGTAACTATAGATAAGACTTGGATCTACCACCTTGATCCTAAATTGAAACAAAAACGTTTACAGTGGACAGTTCCAAAGCAGGTGAAGTCACAACGATCAGCAAAGGTTATGGCATCAGTTTTTTGGAATGCAAAAGGAATTTTGTTTATTGACTATCTTCAGAAAGGTAAAACAATCGACTCTGAATATTATTGCAGCCTTTTGGATCAGCTGGATGAAAAAATTCGTGAGAAAAGACCTGGTTTAAAAAAGAAAAAATCATTTTTCATCAAGACAATGCACCTGCTCACAAAAGTGTTTTGACGATGGCTAAATTTAAAGAATTAAAGTACAAATTGCTTGAACATCCACCGTATTCACCAGATTTGGCTCCCAGTTACTACTATCTCTTCAAAATTCTCAAACAATTCCTTCGTGGAAAGCATTTTTCGTCGAATGAAAAGGCCATAGCAGCCGTAGACGGTTATTTTGCAGAGCTTCCGGAAAACCATTATAAGGATGGGATAAAATTATTGGAAGATTATTGGGACAAGTGTATTGAGCTTCTAGGAGATTATATTGAATAAAAAAATATATTTCGTAACAAAAACAGCATTCTTTCATTTCGAGCGCAGGAACTTTTCAACCAACCTGTACACGACTAAATATATAAATATAGGGAAATATTTAAACCTCATTGGTATGATTTTATAGATCCTATTTATTTACTATTAGAGTATTGAAAGCAAAACGAAATTAACATTGTTTTAATATAAAACTAAAAACAAACTAAAAAAATTATAATTTTTAAGAAAATAAAAGACAGGCAGACATGTTTCTTATTGATTATAGTTTTTTTTTTTTTAAAACTTTTGGGATTTTGCTTTTGTGTTGTTTTATAATAAACACTTTGTTTTCAAATTATGAATATATTCTTACTTAGGAGACCTCTTTCAAAATTATTTAAAGATCTAACAACAAATGACAAGAACATGAATCAGCAACAGCAAAAAAACAATAACATCATAATAGCATCATATTAATTCCCTAAATATTCCCAAATAGATATACACTAATCAGTTTGGAATACACTGAAACAATGTAAAAGAGCACGGTTAATAGAAAAACAAAACACATACAATGTGTAAATGGTACAATGATTTTGCAAACCTAACCCAATGATAGATATTAAAATCACAATGTGGAAAGCGTGTGAGATAGAAAACATGGGCGAAACTCAAATTGTTCTATATAGAATTTATGATGTGCCTCATATGGCGCCCAACAAGCCGCGACAAAAGATCCAACGAACAAACGATGAACGAACAAAAAATGACACAAGTTTCTAACAGCCATTTATAAAAATACAAACAAAAATGACATGACTGTTAGTTGATAATGCTCCATCCAGCTTCTGTTGTCTAAAGCTACTGCTGTTTTCGTATGTGTATGTGAGTATGTGTGTGTATCAATAAGTACTGTTTTTGTGCTATTTTATTGCTAAGGAGTCGTCTGTGAAACAACCACACACACACACACACATAAGAGACCATGATGATGTTGATGCTGATGACAACATTGAAAATATATCACGTCCTCCATAGTAGTCATATGGTATATTTCACACAAATTTAAAACAGAAAATTAAAAAACAACCATACAAAACATTTTGCCAAAAATAACTAAAAACAAATTTAATAATGTTGATAATGATCGAACATATGATAACCTACATTTTCTTAAGAATTAACTGGTCAAAAAAATATATATATCTGATATATTTATATAAATAGGATGGTACATATTTTATGTATACTAACCAAATAAAGTATGCAATGGCAACTGAACATATTGCTGTTATTACGCGAAATTTTGCTAATTTGAGCCCAGCTAAAACCAGCAAAAAAATTTACCAATTACTTCCTACTCGTAAGGCTGTAGGTAACTAGGTACCTCCAATGACATCCCTATATTAAAACAATGAACGGCACCGCTAAGTGTCGTGAACTAAAGCCATAGGCAATAAAGCCATATGGCCTTATTTCACACCACATTGGGAAATAATGCCATATGGCTTTATTTCCACAGAAGGAGTGAAATAAAGTCATATAAGTTTGTTAATTGAAGTGGAAATAATGCCATATCAGTTAAAAATGCAATTAATTGTAATAGTTACACAGCAAAAATGAAGCTGCCAAAGAAGCAATAAAAGCATCACTACTATGGCAAAGGCATCACTTCTTTTATGAGGGTTTCATCGATGAATTTAACATTAGCGTGTCATAGGATGGAAGTATTTAAATGTAGCTACTAACATTACTCATACTTTACTCTAATGATTAGATATTCTGATGCATGAGTGGAAAATGTTCATGTACTTTGTAATAAGAATGCAGAAAAATAAGTTTAAAAAGCAAAATTTATGCACTGATATACAAATTACTCTTTATTAAAACAAATAAATAATTCTGCATTAGTGAAAAAGCATTTTTGAAAATTTTTTCAAAAATTTTAATGAATTTTTAGACAAATTTTTTAATATTTTTGTACAATTTGGAAACATTTTTAGACAATTTGGAAATATTTTTGAACAATTTGAAATAATTTTTGCACAATTTTAAAACATTTTTGGGCAATTTAAAATAATTTTTACACAATTTAAAAATTTTTTTGATAAATTCTGAATTAAAACTGGAAGTGATGTAGTGTTAAATAAGAAACATAATACAAAAATGCACAGATTGCGTCGTCATAAATATTTAAGGCTGAAAAAACGAAAATGACAGGCCAGCTAGTTTCAATTAAAGGTTAAAAAATTTGTTTTTCTTGATATTTGCAAAACTGCATAAACTCTTACCCTCATGAAATTTTAAATTAAAATATAAAAAATGATTTAATAAAAAAATTAAAAAAGTTCACTCTTTTCTCAATTTGAATAAATGCTTAAGATTTAAAAAATATACGATATACTATAACTTATGCTTTAGAAGTAATGAAGAGTGAGTTTTTAAGATATGTATCGGGTTTATATCCAGACCACTGCATTTGAAATATGAACACATGAATTCTTTTGGAAGTGCCTCAGAATAATACCAAAAAATCATAAAAGAATGTCAACTGAAGCTTAAGAAGCAATGGAAACAGTTATAGTCACAGAATGACTACCATTTTTTGCTGGGTACATATCAGAGAACTGCAAAATCAACTTTTTTCTTAATTTAATCATACACAAAAATTCTTGTTCACTTTTTATAATTCAACAAAATTCACTGTAGAATAAAATCAGCATCATGTTACTGAACACTGTTAAGTGATTACATTTGCATAAAACATAAACGACAGATGATTCACACTGATTCCAATTACGCGTTCAGTAACATGATGTGGATTTTATTCTACAGTGAGTTTTGTTGAATTATTAAAAGTGAACAAAAATTTTTGTGTATGATTAAATCAAGAAAAAAGTTGATTTTGCAGTTCTCTGGTACATATGTATGACCAAAAGAATGAGTTGTTGTTGTTAAGCGTTGAAATGGTATGGCGTACAGGCGTTGGAAGGGGCCAGCGCGGCGTCCTTCCGGCTGGCGGAACATTTACGCGCTGTATTGAATTTTCATTGCTGCTCTTCAACATATTGAATCATTTTTTTTCTGGCGAGTGGCTATGCATGAAGAACCGTTAGTTTATATGAGTACATTTTTCTTCCCAAGCGTTGTGCCCAATTTGTGGTGCCCATTATCAAGGATGGCACGCACATTCCTATATTGTTAATTTTTAAAAAGTCGATTAACATTTCCATTTGTTAAATAAACTTATTTTTTTTTGTAAATAAAAGAAATCAAATATACTACAAAAATATTGCACAGTAAATTATCAAAGGTGCAATAATGCCATAATGGCTTTATTTCACTTGGCATTATTTCTCAATGCTGTGTGAAATAAGGCCATATAGCTTTATTGCCTATGGCTTTATTACACGGCACCTAGTTTAGCAGGCAAAGTTCAACCAGTTACTGCTCGTTCTTAAACCCATTATTTGGCAAGGTCTTTTTTTGGTGGGTTAGTATGAAAAATTAGGAAGCGCTACTAAATTTTGGTAAATTGCCGTAAACTCAATGAAAGCAAAATTTTAATTTATAAAAAATATTATTTAAATGCACAAATTAACTTAATTATTTATATTTATTGTTTTTATTTTATATTTGTTTAACGAACAACATTTTTTTATTTTATTTATTTTTTTTTCAAAAAATAGTTAAAGAATAAATGATTTTATCATTTTTAATTTGTTTTAAAAAATATTTTGAGTAAATTTTTTGGATTTTAAGGTCAAAATTTAATTGTTTGAGGGGCTGATTCTTAAAACCAAAAGTTTTGAGTACTATTTTAAGAGGATGTCCTCTCTTTGGACATGAGTCGGTTGTGAAAAGTATTTTCACTTCCGATCCCTTTTTTCAACCTATGGAGCATTTTAAGGCAATTTACGTGTGTAAGAAATAAAATTTCCTACAATATCAATTTTTTAAAAATTATTAAATTATTTTTTTTGCTAATTTTAGCAAATCGGTTTTCAAAAATTTGTAAAATGATTTCTAAAGTTAGCAAAAAGAATTTGTAAATATTCTGTAAAAATTCTAAAATTTGTAAAATGTAAATAGCAAAAAAGTTTACTAAGTAATATTTTTTTGACTAAAAATCAGTTCAAAAATAGTAAAGTGGGATTGCAAATGGCCGCCCGTATTAGCCACATCAAAATTTTCCTTTTTGCTAAATTTTCCAGAATTTTTTCCAGCATTTCTGGCGGTATAACTATAATTTAAGCGTAAACTCAGCTTGATAAGAAAAAAAAAAAACAAAACTATTTTAACCTCCTGATTTCTAACTTAAAACAGATACTTTAGCACTCTTTACAACAGCTGTAAAAATTAAGTAAAGATGAAGAAATCAAATTGAAAAGTATTTTCAAATCCATAAATATCAATAAAATATAGGTTCGCTCCATTCTATTTCTTTAAATTTTTTGTCTTTTGATTATGTTTTATTTCTTTCGTCCGCCTTCTATTCAGTTTCGTTCGCCTTGTCTAGTGTTTCAATTCTACTTATTCCCCGCTCCATTTCATTTAGTTTCCCTTGTCTAAAGTTTCATTTATACTAATTCCCCTTTTCCATTAAACTTTTTTCTCTAATAGCGTATCAATTCTAGTTGTTCTCCTTTTCATTTCATTTTGGTCCTCTCATCTAGTGCTTCAACTTTACTGTTTCCCCTCTCAATAACATTTCGATTCCCAATTTTAGAGGCATCAATTTTTCCTTTCGCAGCCCTATTTAACTAAGATTGTGACGGAAATTTTAAAATTTATCAAATATTTAAAATATCAGATTTAAGGCCACTGGAAAACACATAACCCCCATATTTACCACGTCCCTAGTACAAATTCTAAAAACATAAAAAAATATATTTCCTATTCTAGGTGCCCAATAGAAAAATATCAGATTATAAAAACTTTTTCCTGCAGGAAAACTTAGATTTTTAGGTCTTCCTCTTATCCATCACATTATGAGTACTTTTTATGAAAGGAGAACTCAAAAAATTTGCAACATTTGTTTCTATTATATATTACTGGATTTTAAAAACACTTTCCTTATTATGAAATGATTTTCCAATACAAAAACTCTTCGATTCTAAAATATTTTTCTATAAAATCACTACTTCAGATTCTGACAACTTTTTAATGGCAAACACCCCAGAGATTCTAAAAATTGTTTTTTTTTATAGAAAATCCATATGATCGCAAAATATTTCTACTGAAATTCTTCAGATCCTAAGGACCTTTTTCTATACAACAATTCCCAGAATCTGAGTACATTGTGTCTGTAGATTCTGGATTACTTTATATTGAAAAAATCTAAGATTCTATGGAAAAACCCTTTGATTCTGTGGTACTTTTCTTACAGAAAATCCCTAAGTTTACAAGTTTGTTTGTTTAGTGGAAAAACTCATATATTGGAGAAACCAACAAATTCTAAGAAAATTTGTTATGTAGAGAAACTTTGATTCGGAGAACTTTCTTATATAAAAAAACCTCTTTAAATTTTGAAGATATAGAAAAATCTTTAGATTTGGAGAATTTTTCTGATAGAAAAGCTATCGGGTTTTAAACCAGCAACCATTTTTTTTACAACGGGTTAACTCTGAATCTCTTATAGAAGAGGGTTCTTGACCAGCCCTTCAATGCAATTGATTTAAGAACTGATTGTTGTCAGTTATAACGTAAGTTTTCACTGTTCCATAACCTGTTCTATAACTAATTCTAGAACTGGTTCTATAGCTTTGGAGGAGAAAACCCTAATTTTTAGTAGGTCAAACTCCATACAAAAAGAACCGTTGTAAAAAATAAATAAGAACGATATAAGGTGTTCTGCAAACTGTTCTTTGGATTTTTAGTTTTTCATGGGAAGGCTTGTATCTTATAGCTAAAGCAATAAATTTTTAGAATTTTCTCCTGTGAAAAAACTCTTTTTGAAAAAGTAGCAAAAAGGGTTTCGGTAAAAAGAATATAATATGTATGGTACTTGGAGTACATATATACGACGGCTGTTCAACAAGTCCGTGACTTTTTGAATGAGGGGCAGGTTTTTTTGATAAAAAATTATTATTTTTTTCAACATAGTCTCACTTGAACTGTAAAACGTTTCTCCAATTTTTTTATCCTTTCCAAAACATAAGATTCGTCGTAGTCATCAACATATGTTCATTTGTAAGATGATTTAATCGTTGGACTCAAATCTCTTTCCGCCGAGAAAATTTATTCAGGTTTGGAAAAAGAAAATATTCACTCGGGCCTTAATCCGGAGAATAGAGCCTAATTCATGGATTTTTGCCATAGAAACATGCTATTTTACATTTTCTCCTTAATCCTCAAATCCAAACATACGGTAGCCTCCTATTAGTGACTGTCAAACACAAACTAAATGACGAAGCTTGTTACCTATAAAGTAAAGGGTGGTTAAATTTTAAGGGCCGATGTTGAATGTGAACCACACCTAAACGGCAAGTTTTTTTCTGGATTTCATTTGACATTTCTGAATTTCAGACTAACTCAATTTGGACGATGGAAAGATACACAATCGAGCAACGTGTTAAAGTTATTCAGGCTTATTATGAAAATGGGCGTTCAAATCAAAATGCATATCGTGCACTTCGTGATTTTTTCGATCAGTTTAATCATCCAAATGTGCGTACAATCGGAAAAATCGTGGAAAAATTTTAGCAAACCGGTTCTGTGAACACACCAGTGCATGCTCGCACAGCTCGTACTACAGAAAATATTGCTGCTGTTCGCGATAGTGTGGCCAAAGAGCCGTCCAGCTCATCTCGTCGTCGTACCCAACAATTGCACCTCTCACGCTCGTCGTTGATGAATATTATGCATAAAGACTTACATTTACACGCTTACAAGGTGCAATTGACTGAAGAACTAAAGCCTCTTGACCATTCAAAGGTCGTCAATGGTCAGAATGGTGGCAAGAAATGGCAACAGTGGCTGATCAATTTTCAAAGAAAATTATTTTCAGTGATGAGGCACATTTTCACTTCAGTAGATTCGTCAATAAGCAGAATTATCGCATTTGGGCGAATGATAATCCACCCACAAAAAGTGGCTGTTTGGTGCGGTTTATGGGCTGGCGGCATCATCGGTCGTATTTTGTCCAAAATGAGCCGGTCAGGCAGTTACTGTGAATGGTGTTCGCTACCGTTAGATGATAACGAAATTTGTATGGCCCGAAGATATAGATGTGCACGATATGTGGTTTCAACAGGACGAAGCCACTTGCCACACAGCTAACGAAACAATGGCTCTTTTGCGCGACAAATTCAATGGCCGTGTTTCTCACGTGGTGGCGATGTCAATTGGTCGCCAAGATCATGTGATTTGACACCGTTGATCTTCTTTCTTTGGGGTTATTTGAATGATAAGCCAGCAAAATTCAAGGCTAAATGATGAGATAATTCGGCACATTAACGCCATAGAACCTCAATTATGCCTCAGCGTCATCGAAAATTTTTACCATCGGATGGAGGTGTGCCGCCAAGGTCGCGGCGGCCATTTGGCCGATATTTTTTCCATACATAATTGAACCATACTATAATATCATAATAAAAAGAAATGACAATAATTTCCTAAATAATTTGTTCTATTCAAAATCAACATCGGCCGTTAAAATTTATCCACTCTTTACAAAATATAAATTTGATTTTTTTTTTTTTTACAACAACAACTAAACAATTACCAAAGTAGTACAAGTCTAATGTACCAGTGAAATGTCCTTTAAATATTTTTCTATCAATATCTATTATTATATAATTCATGTAGACTAAAGTCTAAAATAATTCATGTAACGGAAAGGGTATAATATTTTGCAAATTTTTCTGGTACATAAAAGACAGCTTAACTTTAAATTTTGATTTTATATTATACTACATATTCAAGTTTGATCCAAATCGGTATATATGCGTTGCGTTACTTTCCGTGTTTGTCTGATATTTTTGGTAGTTACAAACATAAGCACTAACTAATTATACCTTGACCACATAGTGTTTGTAGGGTATAAAAAACTTTATAACATGGCTCTGTGCTTCTAAAGGGTGTCCCAAGAAGAACGCCATTTTTAAATTTTAAATAAAACATAGATATTTAAAAAAAAATCGTGAAACTTTATTGTATCGTAAAGTAGACAGAATGAGGTTATGTATGGAACAATATATCGTGCAGATGGCCGCCGCGGCTTTGCTGGCATGCACGCGATCTTTTAATGAAATTTTCAATGACCGTTTTGCATGAATTAATGCAGCGTCCAATTTCCTCTTTTAAGGCTTGAGTCGTCGTCGGCTTATTCGCGTAAACCATCGACTTCAAAAAACCCCAAAGAAAAAAATCTAATGGTGTTAAATCGCACGATCTAGGCGGCCAATTCTGATCTCCAAAACGCGAAATAACACGACCGGGAAATGACTGATGCAGCAATTGAATCGTTTCTCTGGCTGTATGACATGTGGCGCTGTCTTGTTGGAACCACATGCCCTCCACATTCATTTCTTCAATTCTAGGCAAGAAAAAACTGGTTATCATTTCACGATACCAAACACCATTGACTGTTTGCGCTTGACCTGCCTCATTTTCATAAAAAAAAGGTCCAATGATTCCTCCAGCCCAAAAACCACACCACACAGCGACACGTTGAGGATGCATTTGCTTCTCGTGAATCACTCGAGGATTTTCCTCACCCCAAATGCGACAATTCTGCCTATTGACGAAGCCATCAAGATGAAAATGGGCCTCGTCACTGAAGATGATTTTATCGGCAAAATCAGCATTTTCATGTTGTCTCTCCAATACCCAATTAACGAACTCCCTTCGCTGTCCATGGTCAGCTGGCTTCAGTTCCTGAGTCAATTGAACTTTGTATGCATGAAGATGCAAATCTTTCGTCAAAATTCGCTGCAAAGTGGATTTGGAGACACCAATTTGCTGAGCTCGGTGTCGAATTGAGGTGGATCAAGTTTGAGCGACATCATCACGTACAGCTGCGACATTTTCGGTCGATCGACCTGGTCGATGGCGCGTTGTTGTCTTTACATCACTAACAGACCCAGTTTCGGCAAATTTATCCATTAATCTCTTTACAGTTGACTCTTTTGGAGCATTATTGTGACCCCAAATTGATCGCAATTTGCGAACTGTAGCCGCAAAACTTTCACCATTTTGGTAAAACAATTTCACAATGAGAATGCGTTGTTCATTCGTGTAGCGCTCCATTTTTACTAACCTCGTACCTTCTACTAGCAAACAATAACAATTGTTCAAATGTCAAACAATGATACTTCGAATGTTGCCAGTTTTAAAAATTGCGTTCTTCTTGGGACACCCTTTACAAAAAATTGTAAAGGATTCATAACTGAAAAGGTCTATCTTTGATCAAACAAAGAAATGAAATCATTTAACAATGCACCATGTAATAAATGTAGGGTATTGAAAAACAAAAGAAAAACATTTTAACATACACACATGTTACACGTTACATGGCTGGTTAACTGTTTCATATCGCTTTAAAACAATAAAATCTAAGGGATCGAGTAAAGTTTGTGTATGTTTGTATGTGTGCGTGTGTGCGTGTATGAATATAATCTTTTAGCCGTTGTTGTATCTGTTGTTTATTTATCCTTTAATTTTTCACATGGGATTTGTTTTGTCGGTCATACTTATACATACATAAACAACTTGTAATAGTGTAAGTATGTTAGCTGTCTGTTAAGAGACATTGTACAATCTGATTGTTTTGCGTCTTACATTTGAGGGATTCATATATTCTGCCTTTGGTTCACTTCCTACCAGTGTTGCCACAAGATAAAATTTTACATAAAATTTTCAGATTTTAGATTTAATTCAGCAAAATTTAAATTTATCTAATAATTTTCTGTGATTTGAGTGATTTATAAAATAAAAATTTCATATAATATTCCTTATTGAGCTAAAGATCCTTTATTTATAAAAAAATTAATTATAAATATTTATTTATCCCTAATTTATAATTAAATTTTTTATAAATAAAGGATCTTTAGCTCAATAAGGAATATAGAAGATCGAAGAAAACTAAAATAATTATTAAAACTTTCATATTAAAATCTGATCTTACAAAATGTTTTAAGGCAATTTTGTTACACATAGGAAACAGATTCATCGTGACAACCGAATATTTTGGTTGCATCAATCGATTAATTTGGTTGTCGCAAACAAATGTATTTCTAATACAATTCAAATATATTTTTTCAACTCATATTCTGTTCTATTAGCCGGATTTCGGTCGCCACCAAAAATATATCGATGTTTGGAGCAACAATTTGGTTGTCACAATGAATCTGTTTTCTATGTGTAAATACTGGAAGATTTTTAAGCGAAAGCTTTCTTAAAATTATTGAAAAGGCAATAATTTTCTTCTATATCTCAATACGAAGTGAGTATTTTATTTTCTTATAAAATTATTTAACAAACAAATTTGAAGTAAAAATATTACAATATAGTTTTTTAAAAATTTTATAAATTCAAAGTAAAATTTGCTAAAGTATTTTAACAAAAAATGCTTTTAAATGAAAAACTTCCTCAGATATTACACGATATTTTTATTAATGGGAAATCCTTAAAATTGATAGAGGTTTCCTACCAAAAAAAACTTAAGATTAAATAACAAATATCTCTAAAACAGTGCACACAGAATAATAAATTGCAACCCGAAATGCAAAGTGTATTTTGGTTCCGACAACCAATAAATTAGGTGAGCAGAACCTAACTCAAATGTGATTGCTGAATATTTTGGGTGTTGTAACCAAAATTCAGTTGGATTAACCGAATTTTGTTGTGGATACCAATACTGAGTTGTACCAGCCGGTTTCAGTTGTAGAAACCGAATTTTAGTTGGAAATGAACATAATTATTCTCTGTGTGTGGCATTTCTTCAAATGGACCAAATATTTATAGGAAATTGGTTTTAAAAATTTTAAATATATTTCACAAAAAGTGATGATTCAAAATTACATATAAGTTTTACATGATTGCAATTACAAAAGAATTGGCAACACTGCTTCACACATTGTTTTTTACATGTATACAAACACATAGACACACTCCCATACTTATGCTTATTTATGTATGAACAAATAAATACTAATCAGAGTTTAGTGATTTGTTTGACTATAAGTAGTTTAGTTAGTAATGTGTTAACTTGACCATACAATTGTAATAAATGAAATTATTATCAAAGTTAATATCTTAAAACTTTTTATTTGTTTTTTATGGCGGGTCATATTATTTATATATATATTTTTTTTGTAAGTTATCTATATAAATATTTCTGGCTACACCAGCTTAAAGCTCGATACTTCGTTGGCGGAAGTTTTTAATATGCAAATATTAAATTTATTTTTTGGAACTATATCATTTTCTATTTTCAAATTTGTAGCTTACTTGGGTTACACATGTTACTAATTGGGCATTTTCCGCCTTTTTAACATTATTTAATCATGCTTTAATTGGATGTTCCAGAAGGTATATCTTCTGTGAATAACCCCACTCCCCAAGGAAAGCATATTTTAAAAGAATTCCATCTCTAGCTTTTGGGCTGAACAATTAAGGGGATACTTTTTCCTACATTCTATTGAAAAAAGTAACTTATCTGTAAATTAGTTTCTAAATTTTTTAGACTAGAAAGGTTTGTTTATGATGTACCTCATCGTAAAAAACCTTAGTGGAAATAGCAGCCAACAAATTTCATAATCCTACACAGAGAAAAGAGTTTTAGTGTGACAACCGAATTCCTTGCGAACTAAATGATTTGGTTGCAGCAACTGAATTATTTGGTTGCGGCTAATCAAATCTCTTCTTGACACAATTAAAATATTTGGCTTTTACCGAAATTATGTTGTATTAAACGAATTTCTGTTGTGATAACTAAATTTCTGTTACCACAAACAAATATATCGGTGACTCCAAACAATCCATTCGGTTGGCAAAAAATATGCTTGTCTCAATGAATTTGTTTTTCCTGAGTATCTTATGTGGTTGGATGGTTAAGGGCACATTTTTAACCCATTTGCTTCCAACTTTTGATTAGAAAAAAAAAATAATTCTTTAGTCAATAACTAAAGGAAAAAAATACTTAAAAACTTTTTGAAACACAGTTTTACACAATTTTTAGATTTTCACAACAGAACAGATACCCTATTTATGTTTCAAGTTTAGAGCTATAACGTGTTAGTATGAATATATAAGGGGACGTTTAAGTACTATTTAACCCCATTTTCCCCTTTAAAATTTAATTGTTTTTACATCATTAAGGATTTATAAGTAAAACGTAAAAAGAGCTCAATTGCTAAATTTAAAAAAAAAATCAAATCGAAAAAAAATTAAAATACAGGCTCACTTCAAACCATTTCGTTTCCCTTGTCTAATGTTTCAATTCCACTCATTCCATATTCTATTCCATTTCTTATCATTGTAAAGTGTTTCAATTCTACTCGTTCTCAGTTCCATTCCATTTCGTTACCCTTATATAATGTTTCAATTCTACTCGATCCCAATTCATTCGATTTCGTTCCCTTTGTCTAGTGGTTACATTCAATACGTTTCCCATTTCATTCTATTGCGGTCCTCTTGTTAAGCATTTCAGTTTCACTAGTTCCCAGTTCTTTTTCATTAAATTTCCCAATTTTAGTGTTTAAGTCCCTTAAATTCAAGATTTCCAGCCAATGCAGGATCTTAAGGGAGGTAATTTTTCTCTTGTAAATCCCTATGTTACCACATTCCTAGCGAAAATTTCAATGGTTAGTAATCAGTAAACTAGCCCATACTCCAAGAAATAGCAATTTTAAATTTCCAAGAAATAGCAATTTTAAATTTCAAGTTTTGAACCAAAGCTGTTCGGGCAGACTGTTAAGGGGAGACTTTGCCCGTTTGAACCTTAATTTTTACCACGTTACTGGTACTCCATGGAATATTTAAAAAGTCAGGTTTCCAGCAATAGCGTTATGGAGAGACTTTTCCGTTTAGAGCCCCCATTTTCCAAAAAACCCGTCCCCAGCGGTATATGATGAGTTAGGTTGAATGTAGATGATATTTTATCAAAAAAAAAAAAATAGAATAAAATATTTCTGATTAAGGAAGCTGCAAAAAGGGCAGATTAAAAAAGAAATTTATTTGATTTAAATTTAACAAGTAATGTTTTAATAAGCAAATACAAATTTTAAGGGCATGTAGTTGTGCTTGTTTTAACAAAAAAGCGCAGTTAATTCAATTAAAATTAAATTTAATTAATTGAAAATTTTCCAAGGAAACATTTAATCCAACAAATGTAAGCGTAGCTTCGACAAAATTAATAATATGAACTAATTACACAAGTGAATAATTGCTATATGATATTGAGATCACCTAGGTCTTCTTTGTTTTTATAGAAAATTATGACTCTCAGTATTAAAATAGTCGCAACTAGGAATAAACATATAAAAATGCTTAAATTAAAATGCTTAAATAAAATATTAAGCAATACTTTGGTCTACCTGTGTGTATTTTAATTTACTAACCATTTAAATATTTATTAAATCTACAATGCGTATAATTATTTAATTTATCAATTACCACAATTACAAAAAAAAAAAAAAATAATTTACATAATAAATAATTATATTATTTTGAAAAAGCATAACATATAAAAGTATATACAATTATATTTCCTCTTAAAGGAAGTTCAATTTCATATCCTGTTTTCACACAAAATAAAATATATTAGCATTTTAATATGTTAACAAATAAACAATTTATGAATACAAACGGATATAAGCATTTTAATAACAAACACTATACCTACATCCATTTAGACACACAACAGCTGACACCGGGTCAAATGTTTAGTCAGGCATAAAAACATTTTATAATGGTGAAAAATAAAAAAACTTTAGATTTTAGTCGAGAGCAGAAGCAACAGATGCCTGACATTTGTTTAAAATGGTAGAAAAATACAAATTCATTTCAACTATAAAGTCACATAAACAATACATTTTTTGTTTTAAAATATTTATAGTGGGAAAAAAAAATAATTTGTTTTTATGAAATGATTAAGTGATTGCATGAATGAACGAACATGATTTGAGGGTAAATATTAAAAAATAAAAACAAAAAAAAAAAAAAAATAATATTTATTTCATAGCATTATTTCAAAAATAAAAACAGATGTGTTGACAAGTGTTAAATAATAAAAAAACAAAATTAATTAAAAATAAAATTCAAATAAAAATCTTACCTTCATCCCAAATAGTGTTTGACATTTCTCTAGGGAAATAATTATATATGCGATATTCTTTGACAATTCGGCCAGAAATCTTTCCAAAATTATCGATGTTTACTTTAAAAAATCATAATTTTGGATATTTTAAAAAGTCATCATTAGCAGTGTGTAAAGAGTTTCAATTAAATTCAGTCACTTGTATTTTTTTCAATTTTTATTTATAGAAATTAAAATTGCTTTTTTTGACTTCATAAAGTTTTATTAGCCAAAACATGTTTTTGGCTAATAAAACTCTAGAACTATTTATTTGGAGAATATCCCGATAAAGAAAAATAGTGTTTTAATGACCTAAAACATGAATAGAATAATGTTAATTGCAATATTGAAAGGTCAAAAAAAGCAATTTTAATTTTCATAAATTAAAATTGAATAAAATACAAATGAATTTACTCATTGTACGGAGTAAAAAAACTTTCCTATTTTGGAAAGTAAAATATATATAGCTGTGGCAACCAAAGGTTGTCTCTATGTTAATTAACAAGATTGCCGTAACATTTTTCTATAAAGATAATTGATTAAAACAAAGACAATATTGTTCTTTATATAATTCTCAATTAGTTGAAATTATACAATCAATATAGTGTTTGCTTTGGGACCTTAAAGTTATCTTTTTACTTTCTAAAGAGATCTGAAGATGGAGACCTAGAAAATCCCCGAAACGAATATATCAATGTTTTGGCTAATAAAACTCTGTGAAGTATTTATTTAGAGAATATCGCGATAAAAAAAATAGTGTTTTAATGATCTAAAACATGAATAGAAAAATGTTAATTTAAATTCAGTCACTTTTAAAAAACTCAATCATAAAGAAATGCTACTCAGCACTGAATAGTAAATATATATTTTTTTAATTTTAATAAATAATTTTAAACTTCACTAATTATGTAGAGAAGAGTATTCGGTTTTTTGATTTCTGTGCAAGCCGTGCTTAAACTAAATTATAGGATAACAATACAAAATTAATTTAAAAATATTTACTTTTTTATGAAATCCTCTAAATCAGGGCAAAACGGAAATATATTGAATTGTCCCTGTTTAAAGTCAGGGATTAAATTTTCTTCATCTTCCATCACCTTTTATTTTTTCTTTATCCTCTTTTCATGAATAAATTAATTGAAATAATTTCCCAATATGCAAATAATATGAAACACTGTTTTTTATTATTTTAATAAAAAATTGGTTGCCGTCCACACACCAACAAATTCTTGCCAAAATATAAAATTTTGTTAACGGTTTTCAATCCCATTTTACTATTTTTGTACTGACTTTTAGTAAAAAAATTATAATTTAGAAAATTTTTTTGCTATTTACATTTTACAAATTATAGAACTTTCACAGAATATTTACAAATTTTTGTTGCTACCTTCAGAAACCATTTTACGACTTGCTAAAATTAGCAAAAAAAAATAAAAATTTACTAAGTATGTATAGAAAACTTTATATTGAAAGAAATGTTGTGTCTTATAATTTAAACTTATACATACAAAATTAAGTTGCCTTAAAACGTTACATAGGATGAAAAAAGAGATCAGAGGGTCAATTCTCGTTCTGTGAAACGGTGAAATGAAAAGTTTTTTCACGTTTTCATAGTACTTTTGATTCGCGTTCTTTGAAAAAATGTAAAGAAATATCAAAACGTTTTCATATGAAAAAAAAAAAGTGGAACGAAACAAGATTTTTTCACGATTGCACAGCACTGGCGATTCTTGTTTTGTGTAACAGTGCAAACAACTGTCAAAATATTTTCATATGAAAAAATTGTTTTCACAGACTATTTATAAGTGAAATAAACATGGAGAAGATTGTAAGAGGAAAGCGTGTCAGCGAAAGCCAAAAGGAGTATTTAATTAATTATTAAGAAAAGCATGTGGACATTGCAAACGATAAGTAAGTAGCTTAATAACCATAATCACACTTTTATTAATCCCATAATTACAGATTTGTAACTGCAGATGGTGCCAAATTTAGAGACGAAAAGTGTAACGAATTAGCGGCGAGCCTTAACAGTTTTAGTGGGACCCAAAAGGACAGTGAAAAATGGCAAAAGTATGGCATATTTATTTATAGTTTATTTATATTCTTTATGAAATTTTTTTTTCTTTAAGTAATATTAGACTTCATACGCGCACCAAATATAGTTTACTTAAAGTAAGCCGATATAAATCCACGAAGAGCTTGTCGGTTGTCATCTGGAATGGATTGTGGTCAGCACGAAGTATGCGTCTCAGCACTCTCAAAAAATTCCTATAAATTATTAAAATATTTACTGCAATGAAATGCTTGTAACATCATTGTCTTACCTTTGTTCATCCGGAATTCTTTGAGTAATATCCAATAATAAAAATAATCCGGATATTTTTATATAATTATTTAAAATAAATTTTTCGAACTTAATTCACTTATGTTAACGTTTTTCTCTGTTTTGACATTTGATTTAACTTTTGGATAACACAGTTAAAAAATTTTCATGGGTACAGTGCGAATGAAACATTTTTTTCATAATACATACGAGAATCGCAATTTATGTATTTGTGAAAAGTTCGAGCGAAAAGTGCTTATGAAAACGAAAATGAAAAGTTTTTTTTCACTTCACATTATCACAGAACGAGAATTGACCCTCAGAAGTGTCTTCACTTTTCACAACCGCCTCATGTCCAAAAATAGGACATCCATTTAAAATAGCACTAAAATCTAAAATATTTTTTGAAAAAAAATTACTAAAAAATGTTGTTCGATAAAAACATATAAACTTGTATATTCGAATTCTTAAGGCAATTTCAAAAGAATTTAGGAGCTTTTAAGTGTTAATTTATGCATTTTAATATTTTTTTTATATAAATTAAATTTTTGCTATATTTTACAATTCATTGAGTTTACAGCAATTTACTAAAATTTAGTAGAGCTTACTAATTTGTTATACTTATTTGATTGTACAAGTATTAATAATAGTTAGTAAATTTTTTGCTGATTTTAGCAAACCAATTTTAAATTCCATTTTACAAAAGTATTACTAAAATTTAGTAGCGATTAGTAATTTTTTCTACTAATTTCATTGTATTGCACGTCAACAGACATGTGTTGCCAAGATTTGCAAAAAATACCGCTGGGCTTAAATTAGCAAAATATCCCGTAATAACAACAAAATTTTGAGTTGCCTTAATAGATTTTTTTAGGTTAGTGTACAATATTCGAGTTCCTTTCTGTATATAACATACTTGGCGAGAAATTTATTTTTATTAAAAAAAATTGGTAATTTTTATTAAGAATTGGTAATTATCATTAATTTTGGAACATACAACTTTTATAAAATATCCTCCACATATACGTATAGGGGAGTACATATCAGATTGTCATATCTTTAAGTTATAATTATATAAGCAAGATCCGTATGTAATTCTAAGCCGTTCTACCCATGTCTGTCTGTATGTGAGTCCGTTGAAATCGCCACCACGGCATCTTCGCGGGGTTGATCATTTTTACCCAGAATGTTTTTCTTTGGAGGATTTTGGTATCGCAATCGGTGCGGCGAAAAAAAAAAATTATGAATAAAAGGTAAATAATATTTTATATTCACCTCAAATTTTTCACATTTAAAACCGTTGTAAACCTCAAAAAATTTTCTTTGTTTTCTCAATATAATTTTTTTGTTTGTTTTATCTGTAACTAAAATACTGTGTGGAGGTGTAAAAAACTTGGTAAAGCCAAATTTAATGCTTTAATTTTTTTATACATGTTTTTTTGTAGATACCCCTTGAAAACAGATTTGTGCCGACAGTTGAATAGGTTTCCAAGCGAATGGTTTAGTGGCAGCAAACCAAAGTTTTGGTCGCGTCTACCGCATTTTAATTGGTGCAACCGAAATTCTATTGTCATAATCAAATTATTTCTATTTTTGATTATTTCGATATCGGTATTTTAACGATAATGTTATCTAATTTGTATTTTGAGTTTATATTCCATACATTCTAAATTTCATATGTCCAGTGAAAGGTGTTTGCTGTTTCTATCAAAAAGTAATTGGGTACCACGTTAAGGGGAAACTGCTCCCTGTTTGTCCACAGAAATTTATATTAATGCCTTATCCCGCGGTATATGCTAAGCGAATGTTGTATAAGTCAGTCAGATTATTATTTTATATATAGATACCCAGCAAAAATGAAGCTGCCAAAGAAGCAATAAAAGCATCACTACTATGGCAAAGGCATCACTTATTTTCTGATGGTTTCATCGATGAATTTAACATTAGCGTGTCATAGGATGGAAGTATTCAAATGTAGCTACTAGCATTACTCATACTTTACTCTAAGGAAGCAATGACGATGCAATGATTAGATATTCTGATTCATGAGTGGAAAATGTTCATATACTTTGTAGTATTTAAGCTTTGATGAAAATTTAATTCATAAGAATGCAGAAAAATAAGTTTAAAAGAGCGAAATGTATGCATTGATATACAAATACTCTTTATTAAAACAAATAAATAATTCTGCATTAGTGAAAAAGCATTTTTGAAACATTTTTCAAAAATTTTAATGATTTTTTAGACAAATTTTAAAATATTTTTGTATAATTTAAAAACTGGTTGTACAATTTTGAAACATTTTTAGACAATTTTAAAATATTTTTGAACAATTTTAAATAATTTTTGCACAATTTAAAAACCATTTTGGGCAATTTGAAATAATTTTTACACAATTTCAAAATTATTTTGATAAATTCTGAATTAAAACTGGAAATGGTGTAGTATTAAATAAAATACATAATGCAAAAATGCACAGATTGCGTCGTCATAAATATTTGCGGCTGAAAAATGCAAATGACAGGCCAGCTAGTTTCAAAACTGCATAAATTCTATCCCTTATGAAATTTTAAACTAAAATATAAAAAATGATTTAATAAAAACATTAAAAAAGTTCATCAGAACTATTTTCTCAATTTGAATAAATGCTAAAGATTCAAAAAAATATACGATATACTATAACTTATGCTTTAGAAGTAATGAAGAGTGATATTTTAAGATATGCATCGGGTTTATATCCAGATCACTGCATTTGAAATATGAACAAATTAATTCTTTTGTAAGTGCCTTAAATAACACCAAAAAATCATAAAAGAATGTCAACTGAAGTTTAGGAAGCAATGAAAGAAGTTATAGTCACAGAGTGACTACCATTTTTTTTGCTGGGTAAGATTGTAAATGGATTGTAAGGATAACGGTATCTTAGTTACTTTGGTAACGGTATTTTAGGGATAATGGTATTTCGGTTACTTCAGTAACGGTATTTTTTAAGGGTAAGGGTATTTCAGTTACTGCTGTATTTTTAGGATAACGGTATTTTGGTATTTAAAGAATATCGGTATTTCAGAGATAAGGGTATTTTCATTGTTTCGGTAATTACATTTTAGGGGTAACCGTAGTCAGTTTAAAAGTTTTTTAATCGATTATGGTATTTAACCGACATTGCTTGTCAACCGAACCCAGCAAAAATAAATGAAAGTGATTCTTAAGGAAGCAATTTTTCATCGATTCCAAAGTATCACTTAGTTCTGATTTTACTCTTCTAATGCAGTTCTTTTTCACAACTTCCAAAAATGTGATTTTTAATGAAATTTAGCACCTTTTAAATCTATGACGGGTAACTTATTTTAAAAACAGCCACATTTAAACATAAATCATAGATATTTCTATATAAATTTGACACTTATCACTATAATTTAAGTTTAAGTGATTCTTAAAATCGTAGTTATTATTGCTACAAAAAGTAAAAAATTATTGTAGTAAAAATTATAAGAATTTCGAATAAAGTTATTTAATACATAAAGACCGACTACTGAATGTCCCGTTATAATAAAACCAACAATGAAACTCCAACTTTATATGGGAAACAACAACCTGTGTGCCAGTTAAATTCCCAGGTAGAAGCTAACGGATGATTGTGAAAATGAGACTAAGACCCGATTACTGATGTCCTAATAAAATCTAAATTAAAAATGTATTTGGGAACATCAAAAGATCTCATTTTTCACTATATCATAAAAAGGGCTTTAGATGCAAAGAAAAGGGATCATAAAAGACACCCCTGTGTAAAAATCATTGGTTCCGATCCAAATTTTCACAACATCGGAATCAAAATCTCTGCTTATTTTTCTCTTCTTTTGCTATTTTATTTTTGCTGGGAAGCAGTACTAATATATTTCACTATGAACGCTCTTTAATGTTGTATAAATTGTACTCAAATTTATATATTTTTGTTTTAAGTTTTATTTTTACATAATTAATAGTTTTCGGCAAATGCAAAAAGATAAAAAGCTATATGATTTCAGTGTCAAATATGAACTACCTTCACTACTGAATATCATTTGTCATAAAAATCAAATGCCAAATAATTACAACCACACCTAAACCAATCATTTGTGGTCCATTTTAGTAGCAGGAGTACCCGACAAATTAGAAATTGTTATGTGAGCATGTTGTTCAAAGAAAGCTCATACATATTTTAAAATTATAGCTTTAGGTAACTGTGAATAACAAAATATAACGTTCGTTTTTGTTCATGTACAAATTTAATAAAGTCCTCTAACACCTACATTTTTTTTTTGTGTTGCAGTTAAAAATATATACACTTAACAAAAAATGCTCTTTAACCACATTGAATAAAACCACATGCAATAAAAATGTTCACTATATGTTAAAATATCCCAGCAAAAATAAATGGAAGTGATTCTTAAGGAATTAATTTTTCATTGATTCTAAAGTATCGTTTAGTTCTGATTTTTCTCTTCTAAGGAAGTTCTTTTTCACAACTTATAAAAATGTGATTTTTAATGAAATCTAGATTTTTAATGAAATCTATAACGCTACAAAAAGTAAACAAATTTATTGTAGTAAAAATTGCAAGGATTTCGAATAGAGATAAATAAGATCCGCAGTGTCCCTCCTCCTAAGACGCTGGTGGCCGTGATTATCAGTTAAGTTACGGGCTAGTATGTTGGGGTGTGTTTCCAGTTTTGTTAAATAGCGTTGACAGTGTCTAATAATTTCATTTTGACCAGGGGTACATTCAGGTCTTTATGTATGTTGTAATTCCTAACATACCAGGGTGCGTTCGTGATCGTCCTCAAGAATTTATTTTGCATTCTCTGAATTTTCCCTATATTGGACGCAGAGGCAGTACCCCAGAGCTGAATTCCGTAGCACCATATGGGTTTCATGATCGAATTGTAAATGAGTAATTTGCAGTCCAGGCCTAGTTTAGAGTTTTTGCCAGTAAGCCAAGCGAGTTGAGCAGTTTTTAGCCTCATCTGAGTTATTTTCGCATCTATTTGATTTTTCCACGTGAGTCGACGGTCAAGGTGAATACCGAGATATTTCACACATGTGTGTTGGGGTATATTCAGGTTATTAATTTTAATGGGTGGACACGTCTCTTTTCTCAGTGTGAAAGTAATGTGGATACATTTCTGTTCATTCACCTTAATTCTCCACTTATCCAACTAAGCTTCCAATTGTGAAATGTGAGTCTGTAACATTCTAGACGCTATTTTTGAGTCATCGTGGACGCTTAAGATTGCAGTATCGTCAGCGAAAGTCGATGTGTGGGTATTAATATCTAATGGCATGTCTGAAGTATAAATGATATATAACAGAGGACCCAAAATGCTACCTTGTGGAACTCCGGCTTGTATATCTTGAGGAGAGCTGACAAAACTTTTTTCAGCAAGAGTGAATTTTCGATTTGTTATATAGCTTTTGAGTAGCTTGTGAGTATTTGTTGGTAACAAAAGTTTTATTTTAAACAGTAGACCTTCATGCCAAACCTTATCGAAAGCCTGTGAAACATCGATAAAAAGGGCAGAGCAGTATTTTTTCTCCTCGAACGTTTTTCTGACAACAGTAACTAGCCTGTGGGCTTGCTCAATGGTGCTGTGTTTTCTCCTGAAGCCAAATTGGTGTGATGGAATACAGTTGTTTTGTTCCACATAAACAGTTATCTTTTCCATTAGGATTTTCTCGAACAACTTTTACAAATTGGATAATAGGCTTATAGGCCTATACGATTCCACTTTTGTGTGATCTTTGCCTGGCTTGGGTATCATTTTAACGAGTGAAACTTTCCATTCTGTGGGATAGTATTCAAGGCGTATAATAGCATTAAAAATAAAGAGAATTATCTTTAATGCTATACGGGGTAACTCCAAGAGCATCCTGTTACCGATTCCATCGATACCAGGAGCTTCTTTGGGGTTAAGTTCAAAAATAGCCTTTTCGACCTCTCTCATCTCAAACGTTAATCGGGTAGCTGCTCGGTGCTGTTCTACAAACAGATCTCCTTTTTCAGTATCATTTCTAGCCCAACCTCCGTCTGATTTTCTCAAAGGAGGCTTACATAAGGCAGGTCTTTTTAAATTTTTCGTTGCACGCCATAATGAGTAATCAGTTCTTGATGTTGGATCTAAATTTTCAAGATATCTGTTTAATGAAGCAGTTCTCTTATGTTCAAGTAGCTTTCTTAATTTTTTAGTGCATTCTTTCAACCGTTCCTTAAGTTGAGGAGATCTGTGCTGTTGCCACTCTCTTCGAGCTCTTCTTTTTTCATTTGAGAGTCGTTCGACATCGGCAGACAAAATAATATTTTGTCTGTTGTGTCGGGGGGGTTTGGTAGCAAGTTGAGCAGCAAGTTTGAGATTTAGTTCAAAATTTTGAATCGAGAGGGCGATATCTTCCGGTGTTCTTAGCGGTATGCTTTCCGAGCAATGTGTACTGATAAATTTTTTATACTTCAACCAATCTGTTGTTTTTCCTGTCAGTGCTAAGTCACCAGAGGGGGGTACAATTCCTCGGGGGTTTAAAATAGTAACAACTGTAGGTGTGTGATCAGATGAGAGATCCAATAATGGTTCTACAAGGACCAATTCTCTCGCAATAGACATTGTTATTCCAAAGTCTATCAGATCGGGTATTTTTCGACGATCCGTTGGCCAGTACGTGGGTTCTCCACTAGAGATCACATCCATACCCAGCTTAGAAATTGTATTAAACAAAACACGGCCCCTAGGGGTAACAAGCCGTGACCCCCAGAATGTATGCTTGGCATTATAGTCTCCAGCTGCCAGAAAACGCGGTCCTAATGATTCGAAAAAGACTGTGTACTGATCCTCCGTTATGGAGAATCTGGGGGGAGAATAAATTGACGAAATCACTAAGTCCTTATCGAATTCTTCAAAACATATAGTAGTGGCCTGAAGATAATTTTCGCAAAGATCACACATAAGAAAATGTTTTAATCTAGATTTAATGAGAATAGCTGATCCTCCACATGACCTGCCTCTTGGGTCCTTAGTATCATACATTGTGTACCCGCGAATTGAAAATGAACTTCTCAGGGTTAAATGGGTCTCAGAAATAAGCATTACGTCAATTTGCTGATTTCTGAGAAAATACTCGAGCTCTTCTTTATGTTGGCATATGCCGTTAGCATTCCAGTAACATATTTTCAAACTGTTCATGGTTTAGTTAACAAAGCTTGCATCAAAATAGACTGATTTCTCATCATCTCTTGCATCATACTACTCATTGAGTTTGTAACAGATTGAACCAGGGATTCAATGGATGCTTCAAGTCTGCTGAAATTTTGTATCTGGGGTTCAGATTGAGAAAGTGGAGCATTTGGATTGACTTGTGCGGCTTGTGGAGTTTTTGGGGGCTGTGGTTGTCCTCTTATAACTTCAGAGTATGAAGCACTGTTGGTGATAATTTGTGGGTATTGTGGAATATAAAATTCCAGTTCTAACTGTGATTTCATTCGGGGGTTTCGGGTTCTGTTTAATTTTGAGTTTTTTAATTTTAAATATACCTCACAACCTCTGTAATTAGCAGTATGGGGGTTACCGCAATTGCTACATTTCTTTTCAGTATTTACTGTCTTTGGTTTGGTGCAGTCAGCTGTGCTATGCAGCTCACCGCAAACTACGCAAACTGCATGTACTCTACAATAAGACCTAGTGTGACCATACTCCTGGCAGTTCGTACACTGAGCAGGTCCTCGTCGCTTATGTGGTGCTTCAACTGTAACTCTATAGTGTAGCAAGTACCTAAGTTGATAAATAGGGTGTGTTTCATTTTTCTTCAACTTGATATCGCCAGGCTCTAATTCAACTCGGAAAAGGGGTTGGGGGAGCTTATCCCGGTTTCACCCCGGTTAGGTTAATAGACTTTAAAGCCGTTGATTTTGAGTGCCTTCTTTACTTCAAGTGGGTCATTGTATGATGCAATGAAAAAGGATCATAAAAAAAAACGTCCACCCTATGACACCCCTATGTAAAAATCATTGGTTCCGATCCAAATTTTCACAACACTGGAATCAAAATCACTGCTTCTTTTTCTCTTCTTTTGCTACTTTTTTTTTGCTGGGATATAGTGGAATGCTAGGACGTCCCCAAACTTTGAATTTATGGGATTTTTTTTTAAATTTAGGGAATAACATAACTAAACATAATCTAGAAATTTTGTTATTGTCAGCAATTTATTTATTTTTTTTTTAAGGCATACTGAACTTGAAAATATGATTGTAATGCCGTTTAAGAATCGCTGTGTAATAGTTATGTACAAGTGTGTATGCATGATTTTTCGTGCATTCAAAAATTATAGTTTATAATGTTATTGTTGGCATATAGAAAATAAAACATGTGCCAAAAACCACACATACATAGCAAAAACCAGCAGTATTATACTTTTTTTTTTTGTTGTCCTCGCCACACCCTCTAGTAGTTGATGATGTGGACAGACAAATATTTAGAATACATCTATGTATATTTGTATGTGTGTAGTTTATGTAGTAAAAGAATTTTCCATAAAGTGGTTAACCTATGATTTGCTGCTTTATTATGCTGCATATTTTAGGTTAATAGACTTGTTTTGTAGCAAAAATTTGTTTTTGTTTTAATATATAAATATTTAATATAGAAATTTCTTTGTCTTAATTTTCCAATACAAATTTAGCCAAAATATTTTCTATATACATACGTATATTACTGACAAATAAAGTAAAAGTAAATTGTTGGCAAATGATTTTCTGAGAAGTATTAAAAGATTAATTTGTTGGATAATGAAGCTAAAAGTTGTTATTAAAAAAAATTTATATTTCATTGATTTTTTATCAGAAATTTGGAATATATAAACCTGTTTTTATTTAAATATTCTAGGAAATTTATTTCATTTTTTTTTGTTATAATTTTACCTACCCAAAATGTTGAGAATTTATTGGTACAAGTATGCATAAAAAAAGAACAGTAAATAAGTAGAAAATATTGTAATACAAACAATTGGCAACAATAAATAAATTTTGTTATAAAGTCAATTTGTTATGTTTTAAATAAACTTTTAAGTACTCTTTCTAGGTCACAAGATGAAATACAAAAACAGAAAAAAATAAAAACAATTTAAACAAAAATATTTTTAAGGGCATCTAAAATATATGAAAATCAAATTTGAGAAGTATTTGTAATAAAAATTTTACTAACCTTTTGATTTCATCATCTGTAAAGCGAAAAAAAAAACAAAATTTGTTAATAAATATTTTATTTATTAAATATTTTATAATAAATTTTATAAAATAATAATGAAAACATTTATTATATAAATATAATCTGTTTACATTGATCATATACAGCATACAATCATTTATTATAAGAAATTGTTTGAGTAGCAAAAACTCATTTACCTTAACTTTTAACAAATCACTTTAACCTGAATATGTAAAAGGGAATAAAAGTAATTGTGAGTACTGTGTACCACATTATATGCTTATCAACATTATTTTAGTAATCATACATGGTACAGTGGGTTAGAATTAAAATATTACATAATATTTGTTTAGATTGAAATTTCACACATCTCCAGCCATAGTAATTTGGGTATTAAGGGGTGGGCCTAAATAACAACTTTAATATAATATTTTATACAAAAAAATATAGTACTATGCTTCAGAACGAAATTCTAAGAATTTCCAAGATTACAGAATTTTGAGCTCAAATATTTCAGTCACATAGTAAATATCGTCTCTCATCGACCTAGTGCAGAGTGGCCCAAAAACATTCACCCAATGTAGCTATGTTGATAACCAAAGTCGAATTTTGCAAAAAAAAAAAAATTGTATTATTGCAATTAAAATAGTTTGTAAGTTAAATTAACAGAAAATGCCATTTACAAGAAATGATATTTCATTTAAAAACCGGTCTACTTAGTTTTCATTTTAACCAAAAGTATTTTGTTAATTATTTTTAAGTATTGTTTAAACAACTGACACATCCGTAAGAAACAAATGATTAATCAGTAGAAATAAATGTTAAAATTTTACCTACCAATTCCTTAAAAACTAAATGATTTAACTATATATTTGAAATTATTTCTGTTCATGTATTTTATGTTTTTTTTTTTTGATCTACAAATTGTGTGTATGCATAGCTATAGACAATTTTTGTTTGAATGTGTTTCTGAATGTATGTGTGTTTATAAAGTTCTTGTAATATGAATTAAAGTAATTTTGTATACATACAACCAATTTATACAAAAAACAAATGGGAATTTCTTGACTATTTTTTATTAAAACAGACAGCAAACAAAATTTAAAATTGAAACACCGTGTCCGTTACACAAAGAAACCACAAATTTCCGTTTTGTGGGTAATTTTTTTTTAAATTTCAAACAAATGAAAAAAATAAATGAAAGTGAAAAAAATCGGTAAATGATAGTAAATTCTTTCGAACAAATGTTTAAAAAAAATTAAAATAGATATTTTTTTTGAAAAATAAATTGTTGTTCTGTTATTTTTAAATGAAGCGCAAAACTTTTTTTATTAAACCACAATCACTAAACTATATAATATTCTGAGTGTAATATTTATTTGGACCTTTAAAATTTTTCCATTAATTTTTGAGAAGTATATGGGTCATGTGCTGATGATAATTTTGGCTATTTTCTCAGCAATTTTCATCATTCTGGAGCAATAAGTTGTCGCACTCCTCTTGGACATTCTCTTTAAGAGCGTCCAGAGTGTTTGGCTTGCTCTCATAGACCCGTGACTTAAAAAAAAATAACTTAACAAAAAAATTTTTAGAAGGCGACCTTGTTGGTCATAGATATTCGCCAAAATGAGACATTATGCAATGCAGGAACTTATAATTTAACATATCTTTTGTCGTGTTAGCTGTGTATACATATGAGCCGTCCTATTAAAACCATAAGTCCTCTAGTCCCACTTCGTCAATTTAAGTCAAGAAAAACTCGTAAGTCCCCATGATAGATGTAATGGCACTTCGTGAATGATACTTGGATTCTCAGTGCCCCAGAAGTGACATTTTTTGTTTACGTGTCCGTTCAGATGAAAATGAGCCAGCCTGACGAATCACTGATAAATTTTATGCATAAAGGAATAGTATTCAGTGTTCAGAACATTCTTGAGGAGTATAGCGTTTCACAGCTTTTCGACGTGTATTCTGTATCTGTTTACTTCACAAATATTAAAACAAAACTGACAGTTGCCGTCATTTGCAAAAGTTTAGCATATTTTGATATGGTGATGCATTTTTGGTCCACTATGAATTCATGTGTTGCTTTCTTCAGGAAAGGGAAAGGTGGTGAAAGATGAAATGCATCAAATATGCCAACAGTATAATTGCTAGAGATGATACATTTTAGAATAGTTGTTGCTCGCCATCTGATGGAGAATTGACGAAATTGTTTAAGTTGTTTAGTTCATAACCCTGTTGTGGTATTTTACTTCGCTGCTGTTAAGTTCTAAAGAAACATCGAAGGGAAACGTTTCGTTATGTATATATATTATATTTACTACCCACAACTTATGTATATTATATTTCTAAATTGATGTTGTAGTTACTGGGCATCGAACCCGCAACCTTCTGTGTATTATTGCAACGTGCTCATAGAAAAACCTATCATGGGACTAGCACAGAACTGACGCAAAGGTCATACCTCTAAATGTAGATTTTCACTCGATAAATTATAAAAGTAAGAATTTGAGAAACTCGATTGAGCGTCAGTTGATCAATTGTTGCCCATTTATATTGTTGTCCATTCAAATACATAAATAGAAAAGTCATAACAAAGATTAGAAGACATGTATTGATGTGCTTCCAATGGTTGTGAGAATATGCTTAGTCGAATCCGGAATTTGTCCAGAGACCAAAGGAAAACACAATAACAACGATTTGTTATTTTCTTAGGATAGACCACAAAAAAGGGCGACCGAAAAGGCAAAAGAAAGGAAATTTATCTCGAAAAGTCCTTCTAACTACGGGACAGAAAAAAAAGGCAAGTACAAAAAAAATCAAATCGAACAAAATATGGAAATGAAAACACACTAACGCTACAGAAAAACAAAATACTTAATACAAATTTAGTATTATGCCCTATGGTGACCGACCGCGGGGTAGATTCTATTAAAAAACCCTGGACTAAACGTTCCCAGTCTGACCTTATCTGACCGCCTAGCTCAGGGACGTCAGGGGGGAACGACCGGTCACCTGGGAAGAGGGCCGAACAAAAAAAAAACACAAAATGACAAGATTCACAAAAAGAACCTCAAATAAAAACTTAAACCCCACCACAGCGAACTGGGTGCACACAAGCCATGAAATAAGACGGACAAAAAACGTATACACAGGCAATACTTGTCAATACTAATGGATTTTTTTTTTTTGGGGGGGGGGGGAACAAAAGATCTTATATTCCCCTCTCGCTGCCCACCCTGCCATAACAACCAACACCTAAAACTCCCAGGCTGTCCCACAAACAAGCATAAACACAGATCACCCTACATACTTACGTTAACACAGATACTAACAGCGGTATTCATAAAAATTTTAAACAGTGTTTCAAACCAATTTTAAGCAAAATTTGCTAAAATTGTATTCATAAACGAATTTTAGCTTAAAATACCTTTTTTAAACCTTGTTCAAATAAACGAATTTTAAAATTGGTTCGACCCTATTTTAAACCTATTTTAAGATGACATTATTGCTTTGTGTTTATTTTCATTTTAAACATTTTTGCAAAAAATTGTCATTTAAACAAAAGAAGTTATTTGTTTTTGTTTAATAAATAATGGACCCTCTATATTTGATGAGAAGAATTAGTAAGAACCATTTTTATATGGAAATTGTGATATTTTTAGTTGTATTTTGTTTATAATAGAAACTATTGCCCAAATTTCAAACAATCGTCAGAGGAAAATTTACAAAAAGATACAATTTTGGATAAAAAATTTTAGCAAAAATAATAATATTTTTGGATATTATTCATTGTGTTTTATAGTGGTGTGTTGTTTAATCAAAACAAAGAAAATAAAACCGGTTATTTGAATACTTTTTTTTCTACAATAAAATCATTATCTATGTAACACTTTTATTGGGCATTTTGTTTTGACTCTTTTTCTTTTTTTAGTTAATAAACAAGTTTTCATAAATTTTTTGTTTTATAAAAACAATATTTTTCTGAAAAACGACAAAAAAAAAATACATAGAAACGAGTACCGTATGGTTTAGTAGTCATTGATTTGCATCATTACGATTAATATCACAAATAAAAAAATACAGTGTTGCCATCTTCAAGTTAAAAAATCATTAAATCGTTAATTAGTTAAAATACTGATTATGAATACGAATTTTTAATAAACCTTTTTTAGGCTTAAAATGTTTTTAACTAAAATGCATTTGAAACTTTAATTAAGATTTTTTTATGAATACTGCTGTAACACTTTAGTCAGACATTATATACCTAACGTTCAACCGTATGAAAATTACATTTTGAATTTCAAATAAAACAAAAGTACAATAAATTAAACTTTATTTTAACGATTTGAGTGAAAGGATTAAATTAAATATATAAGGGACTTAATAGTGAAATAATAAAAAAATTAATTGATATTTAAACCAAAGAAAAAAGGTAAAGAATAAAAGCTAAGGTAAGTACGAGTATAAATAACTAACAATTAAAAGACTACAAAAAAAATTATCACAATACATTAAACCTCCCAAAAACAAAAAATTAAGGAACTACCTAATAAACTTATGAGAGAGCTCTCTAAACCATTTTACATTAAATATTCCTGGTAGCAAAAACAAACTAATAGCTCTACTCTACAGGGTTTTTTCTCCTCAAAAGTTTTGGGCTCACAATAAAAATATACGGTTAAAACTGATAATTTTTCCTAAAAACCAATTTAAGCCTAACAGTTGCTGCTTTTTTTATTTTTCTTTAATACACCTCGCTCTGGAGTCGGCGGGACTTTCCCCGGATTTTCACCAACTTATTAAAAAAAAAAATAACGGACTTACCAATACGTTTACTCTATTTTTTCTTTTCTCCTAATCCAACTGCTTACAGATTTTTATTGGACATCAATTACCCCACAGCAGATGTAATAAAATGATACACTGGTGTAACCTAAAAAAATCTTTCATGCAACCAAACATCTAAGTCGACTAGGAAAAAATATTGGTTCCAAAAAACAAACAACAAAAAGGGATGTGGACTACAACCCGTTGAATCACAGAGTTGTAGTCCTTAAGCTTCCAATTCAAATTCTCCCTCTGTGGTCTTCCTGCCTATTACAAATTGGGCATTTGGCAGTCGCTATACATAAAAACCCCATTTTAAATAAACTAAAAAAACGTTTCTTTATTATTTCACTTACTAAGATTTAACAAAAAAAAATGTGTCCTCGGCGTCCAAACGGCTTAGCCGATAATCCGTTTTTTTTCTTTTACAAAAAAAAAAAAAACGTTAGAAAATCCTTTAAAGCAAGAAAAACGCACCGCCGTAGTCGAAAGTTCTAGCAGCAATGACCTCTGCCGCTAAACTTTATACCAGCTAAGCCGTTTTCTTTGCTCTACACCCTAAGCCACATTTTATCTATTCTCTCACTCACTAATACACCGAACACTTCACCCTACTATCTGTGAAATGGTCAATCACTTTACTTCACTGCATAATAGTTAGAGGATAGTAAGGTGACAGTCATATCCTAGATGTAAAAGAAAAAAAATATTATACAGGAAAACAAATTCACCGTGCTTTAAATCCAGCCACCGCTACAGTTCTTTTAATTAAATTCTAATTCTTCAAAGACTTTTTCTTAGGAATATTTATTCAACTTAACTGTTATATGCTGCCTCTATTTTTCAGATCTTCTTCAGACCGCTCTTCTTTTTACCGGTCACGAAACAGGTCACATTGCAGACACTTACGATCTTTTTTTGCCAGTCACGAGGTAAGTACTTTTTGCCTAGCCATGTTTTCATCGCCCACAGCCAGGTGGCAGAATGGGACTTTCAGACCGGTCCTGGTTTTACCATCGATAAAAACGGCAAACCTTAGAATTTTATTTTTCCTTGTCAATGTGAGGCTGTGATTTAAAAGCTGTAATATATGTGATGACATAAGTTCTGTTTCAACCTTACATAAAATGTACCCAAGACATCAAAAATTGTAAAAAAAAAAATTTTGGTAATTTTTCATTTTTTTTCATACTTTGGGACCTAATAGCCAAACCTTAAGCCCAAAATTAATTTAGCTGTGGACGTGTGAAATTTCCTGGCAGCTTGCAAGAAATGACAGAATTATTTCCCCTCTGTATATTTTATGGAAGTATTTCCACTTAACAGCTACTTAATCATTCTTGTTTTTTCGTTTAAATACACTACACGAATAAGGGATTCACTCCCAAATATCTAGTATCGAGTTAAACAAAAAATAATTAATTTGTAATCAAACTATAGCAAATTTCCGATTGACCGAACTGTTTATAGCCGCTTTGTAGTTTTATCTCCTGTCGTAGAAAGATTTTCTTTAGAATCGGATTAAATGGGCCTAAATAGTTAGGAGTTTGAGTTACACTCAGAATATTATGTAGTTAACTGTTTGTAGTTTAATGAAAAAGTTTTCCGTTCCATTTAAAAATAAAGGAAAATACATTTATTTTTCAAAGAAACATCTATATTAACTTTTTTATACATTTATTCGAAATAATTTACTATCATTTACCGATTTTTTTCAGTTTCATTTATTTTTTTCATTTGTTTGAAATTTAATAAAAATTTACCCACAAAACGGAAACTTGTGGTTTATTTGTGTCCGTAACAGTTATTACAAATTTAAATTTTGTTTGCTGTCTGTTTTAAAAAAAAATATTCAAAAAATTTCAATTTGTTTTTTTATTTAAATTGGTTGTATATATACAAAATTTTTCAATACAATTTACAAGAACTTCATAAACACACATACATATACAAATACATTGACACAAAAAGTGTTTATAGCTTCATATGCATACATACATTTTGTATTGTTCGAGTATATTAAAAAAAAAAAACAAAAAATACAAAAACGAAAATAATTTCAAATAAATAAAAAAAACATTTATTTTTTAAGGATTGGTAGGTAAAATTTTGACATTTATTTTAACCGATTATATCAGTTGTTTCTTACGGATGTGTCAGTTGATTAATCAACATTTGAAAATAAATATCAAATGGCATTTAATTTAAATGAAAATTAAGTAGACCGGTTTTTAAATGAAATATCATTTCTTTTAAATGATATTTTCAGTTATTTTAACTTACAAACTTTTTTAAGTGTATATTTAATTTAAATTTGGCAGAGTTTACTCTAAATTTTACATGCCAATAATCTAAATATCAAGTATTTTCTTAAAATTTTATTCATATCATGAGCCATAGCATCTAATGGTGTAGACTTATCTCATGTTAAGTCTTCGCAGACTTCAATTTAGCCTCGGTGCACTTACTGTCGAATGTCTTATATAAACATATGAAATTATAAATAAGTTTTGTTCACACTCCAGTAGTGTATTAAAAAAGAGAGCAATGAAACAATCATTCAAGTTTCTTCACTTGTTTCGGTGTATTACAGTATGTTGTGTCAAAAAAAAAACCAGCATAGAAATAAATTAAGTTAATTTTCTTTGTTTTTTACCTTTCCCTAAGGATGGTAGAGTTGTAGAATTTATAATTTGTTTATTTTATTTGAATTTTTGATAACGCGTAGAAACGACAACTTCAGATATTTTCTTTACCACATATGTTTTCAGATATTTTCTATTATCAAAGGCGTTGTGTAAGGATTATGTATAAAGGGATTTCAACTACTTACCGGCCTATTTCCTCGCTTAATTACTTTATTTGCGATCTCCCAAAAGTAAGTATCTTATTTTAGGGGCTAGGTGGATTTGGGAATTCGTATTTGTCACAGGCGAGAGTAAAAGGATGCCCTGGATATTGACGCTGCAGCTGATCATAGAAAAAAATAAGAAAATAGAAAAAAAATAAAAAAATTTTTTCATTGGAAAAAAATTTTCTATGATCTCGAACCAAATCATACAGATTCTATGTAAGTTTAAAAAAAAAATATTTTTTTTTTATCCTTCAATCGCATTTTTCTCGAAATTTTTTTTAAGTCAGTAGTCATTATTTCTTAAAAAGTTATAACACTACTACTGCTTGAATGAAGGATTTTATCACAACTTACTTTATAAGGCAATACGTGGTGAAAACTTTACTAAAAATGGAAGAGATATTGTTCATAACTCCGCCAAAAGTTATAAATTTTGATATTTCCTTCATTCAAGTACTAGCTTTATAGATTTACTAAGAGAAACAAAAATTGGTTCTTTAATTTCTGATGAACCAATCATGAGTAATCTTTACTACGCCGAAAGAACTTTTTTGAAAGGTCAAGAAAAATTAGGTCTCAATACCTCAATTTTTAAAATTTCAAAAATTTCACAATGTACTTGCTTAATATAAGGTATATCTTTGGTATAAATTATTATTTGAATGAAATATTTCATTTGATATATTTAAAAAATCAGTAATAATACACTTTTCTTGAGCATTCGAAACTCCTTTAGCATCCTGGTTCCTTTAAAATATTGATTTGGGACGCCATTGCAACCGCTTCAGGTAGGTTACCGCTGAATTAAGAAAGCTGCAACTCTATGCTGAGTTATATTTGCTTTAATTTATTTTGCTCTTGCCAAGTGGTATTGCTTTAGATTGTAATATGATAAGATATTATGTGGTTTCCTAGAAGTCTACCAACGTAGAGTATGATTGTATGATACATTATATTAAATTTACGTGTTGCATATTATTTACTAGCGCCATACAGTTTTATGTATTGTTGAATATGAGACATTCCATACCAGCGGTATTTAATTTAAAAAATGAATGTACACCCAGAAAACAATGGGAATGGTTCAGTTGCATCCACCGAATTTTTCGTTTGTTATTGAACCAACCAAAATACTGTTGTAAAGTCAAATTACTCATGTCTCAATTGGTTTTCTGTTGTCACAATCGAAAAATTCGGTTACCACAACCGAACCATTCGATTGGCTACAATTTCGATTGTCAGCACGAATCTCTTTTCTCTATTTTTCAAATGCCCCAGTATAGAAACGGTAATGATATATGATTATTTGTTGAACTACGGGTAATGATTACAACTTACTTTCTTTAATTTTAAACATATATCAATGACTCACCAATAACTAGTTATTCTTTTCCATTACTTCAAATCAAATGGAAATGCATTACCAATAATGATTTATTTTCACCATTATTCCAAATACAAAGTTGATGCCCCAAATTTTTGGTAATTTTTTTTTAATGTATTTTTGCACAAATATTTTTCCATCTCTGTTATTTTGCATGCTGGAGCGTAAAGGTTACTTTGTGCAGCAAGTCATTTATGTGTTAATTTCCCTGATAGTATAACATGTCGAGGTAGCCAGCAAGGTAGAGTTGTCAACTGACAATCTAGTGTACCAGGTTTGATTCCGGGCACAACCCTATTTTATTTTAATATATAATAAAAACATTTTATGTTTTTTTAATATACAGTCTGAATATTATGTAGTTAACTGTTAGTAGTTTAATAAAAAAGTTTTCCGTTCCATTTAAAAATAAAGGAAGATACATTTATTTTTCAAAGAAACATCTATATTAATTTTTTTATACATTTATTCGAAATAATTTACTATCATTTACCGTTTTTTTCAGTTTCATTTATTTTTTTCATTTGTTTGAAATTTAATAAAAATTTACCCACAAAACGGAGACTTGTGGTTTATTTGTGTCAGTAACAGTTATTTAAAATTTAAATTTTGTTTGCTGTCTGTTTCAAAATTTTTTAATACAAATTACAAGAACTTCATAAACACACATACATACACAAATACATTCACACAAAAAGTGTTTATAGCTTCATATGCATACATATACATTTTGTATTGTACGAGTATATTAAAAAAAAAAACAAAAAATACAAAAACGGAAATAATTTCAAATAAATAAAAAAAACATTTATTTTTTAAGGATTGGTGGGTAAAATTTTGACATTTATTTTAACTGATTATATCAGCTGTTTCTTACGGATGTGTCAGTTGATTAATGAACATTTAAAAATAAGTAACAAATGACATTTAATTTAAATGAAAATTAAGTAGGCCGGTTTTTAAATGAAATATCATTTCTTTTAAATGATATTTTCAGTTATTTTAACTTACAAACTTTTTTAAGTGTAGTTTTAATACTCATTATTTTTTTCCATCATTGTAAGCCTATATGTAACTCAATATTTTGTTTATTATATTATGCTGGTGCGAAATCTCCTTATTAAGGTAATAAGAAATGTACACTCACCAAAAACAGTCTGTAATCGCAAAAAAATTTTGCTTTTATTAAGGGAAATTATGCTAATTTGAGTCCAGCGGTATTTTTGCTAATCTTAGCAACACATGTCTGGTGACGTGTAGTAGAATGAAATTTGAAGACAAAAATCAGCAAAAAAAAAAGTTACTAAATATTATTAATATTATCGAGCATTAAAACTTTTTTATTTTTTTCAAAAATATTTTAGAGAAAATTTAAAAAAAACAAAGGCTTAAAAATTGTATAAACATAAATGAATTTATCATTTTGTATTACTTTTGTAATTTCTATTTCGAAAAATATATTAGTCAATTTTTTTTTACTTTTAAGGTCAAATTTTAATTGTTTTTAGGGCTAATTATTAGAACTAAAAAAACTTTTTAGTGCTATTTTAAGTAGATGTCCTATTTTTAGACACTTTCGATCCTTAATTTAATCTATGTAACATTTTAAAGCAATTTAGGTTTGTAGGTATAAGTTTTAATTAGAAATAACATTTCCTTCAATATCAATTTTTTTAAAATTAGTAAATTTTTTTTGCTAATTTTAGCAAATTGGTTTCCAAAAATTTGTTAAATGATTTCTGAATGCTACAAAATTTTTTTAATACTTTGTAAAAATTCAGTAATGTAAATTACAAAAGGATTTGCTAAATAATATTTTTTTTTACTAAAAATCAGTACAAAAATAGTAAAGTGGGATTGAAAACCGTTTACAAATTTTTCTACAAACTTTTCTTTCTTAGTCTAAAAAGAAAATAAACCTGTTACCATTGCCAGATATGAGGTTATATAACCACATACATGGTAAATATTTTCTACACTGGGGTATTAACTACACGAGTAACAAGAAATTATCTAGCGCAATTTTTATTCATACAAGGTGGCGCAAAAGTAATCCTCCTATCAGAAAATGCTACAAATTTTGCGATTGGCCCCTAATGTCAGTTCTGTTTTGACATTTGTGTAGTAAACACATGCGAAATACACGTTAATAAACAATGTTACGCTACACTGCTCCAGAACGCGGAATATTGGTGACTATTTATTTGAGCAATAATCGGCCGGTGACTTTGGCACAACGTGAATTTCGTGATGAGGCCCATTTTCATCTTAGCGGGTACGTAAATAAGCAAAATTTACGCTTCTGGGTCACTGAAAATCCGCGTGTAACCCACGAAGAGCCATTACACCTGCTCAAAGTCACTGTATGGTGTGCTGTTTTCGCTGGAGGAGTCATCGCGGGCCAAACGGTTACTGTGAATGGTGAGCGCTACAGAGCAATGATCAACGAGTTCTTTTTGCCGCAACTTGATGAATTGGGATTGGAAAACATGTGGTTCCAACAGGACGGTGCAACGCCACACACTGCACGTGCCACAACCGATATGCTGAAGGATGCATTTCCCGGGCGCCTAATCTCCCGTTTTGGCGATTTGCACTGGCCAGCAAGATCGCCTGATTTTACCGCTCCAGACTTCTTTTGTGGGGCTTTTTGAAGTCGCGGGCTTACGTCAAGAAGCCTCAGACTCTTGCAGCTCTTAAAGACAATATCCGTCAAGAATGTGAGGACCTATCGCCGGAAGTTTTGGCCAAAGTGATGAAAAATGCTATAAAAAGGGCTCAAATGACAATCAACTGTGGCGGCGGCCATTTACATGACATCATATTCTCGACTTGATGTAAAAAAAATTAAAAGACCAAATAAAAATAATCCACAAGAAGAATCAAAGTTTTTCATTTTTTTTTAAATTACAGCCAAAAAACATCAGAAGGTTATTTTTGCGTATTCATATTCAAATTGATAAATTTTTAATATCTGCTATAATATCTAGATGATCTAAATTGATCCAGAAAATGGTAGATCAAATTAGATCCAGAAAAATGTTAGATCAAATTGTATCAGATAAGATCCAATAATATTAATGGAATATGGTTGTTAAAGTATAAAAAACATTTTAAATAAAAAAAGTATTGAATTAAATAAAAAAAAATCCTTCAGCAGGATTTGAACTCGGTCTGCCAGAATTGTACATAATGGCTGACTTTATTAGACATTTTTCGCATAATTTTGTTATATATAATTTTTAGAATGTCATAAAATTTTATTTTTGTATAAGATCAATTTTTTGAAAGTTTTTGCATTAAAAAAAAATCATTGCGTTTTTTATTTATTTAAACTTTGAATACCCTTTTCGTTCAAAGCAAAACCAACTGTATTTAAAGAAAATATGACTTTACCATTCGATTCTATAGCAAAAATTAATAAAAAATGTTTTTTACGCTTTTAAATTGCGGTAGATAGCCAAAAGGGTGGTCTAATAACTCACTTTTTTAAACTTCTAATAATTTACTTTTTTTTATTACTCACAATGAAAATGTGTTGTCAGCTCAGAACATTGGTACAAACATGTATGATATACCGCGATCCGTTTTAGACTTTTACAGAATATGTTTTGGGCTCTAACGGAATGCCCCATATACATACATCCATTTTTATGAGTAGTAAATGTAATGTATCATCAAAATTATTATTTTATGTAATAATCTTAAAATGAGATGAAAGTTATTTATGAAAAACAGAATATTTCCTAATAAACTGAAGGTCATACTAGCTAATGAATTGAAGGTCATAATGATTATATATTAATGTAGCGTGGCAATATATAATTAGAAAAATCATTACTCTTACTGGCATAAAATAAAGTGAGCTTTAGTGGAATCTAAATTATTATTAATTGGTAAATTACAAAAAAAAAAAAAAATAATAAAATAAAACTCCAAGACCAGTATATGGCACGCTTTATTAAAATCCGACTTTAAAACTGCTCCACTAAGGTTTTAGAGATATTCTCATAAAAAGAAAAAAAATCAAATGTATTATTGTTACATTTGGAATATTATATAGTTTACTGTTTGTGATTTAATAAAAAAAGTTTTCAGATCAGTTAAAAATAATGAAACATACATTTTTTAAAATATATTTCTTTTTTTTTTTTAATAAAGATATATATTTTAACTATCTTATGGATTTGTTCAAAATTATTTACTGTCATTTACCAAATTTCTTCAGTTTCATTATTTTTTTATTTGTTTAAAATTTAGTAAAATTTACCCGGAATTTAACGGAAATTTGTGATTTATTTCTTTTCGTTACAGTAATTACAAATTGAAATTTAGTTTCTTTTTCAAAAATAGAAAAATAAATAATAAAAAAAATTCTAACTTTTTTATTTAAATTGTATGTTAATATATAAAATTAATTCAATTCGAGTTACAAAATCTTTACACATATTCATAAAGCCATTAACACAACCCAGCAAAAATAAATGGAAGTGATTCTTAAAGAATCAATTTTTCATTGATTCCAAAGTATCATTTACTTCTGATTTTCCCACTCTAAAGCAGTTCTTTTTCACAACTTCCAAAAATGTGATTTTTAATAAAATTTAACTCTTTTCAAATCTATGACGGAAAACTTATTTTAAAAATAATAAAAGTTAAACATTTACAATAGATATTTTTATATAAATTTTATATTCATAACTATGGCTAAATACTAAACTTTTGTTATTTTGAAAAAAAGTTATCAGGTTTAAGTCATTTGTATCAATTTTTAACATTAAATTTCGAATAAAGTAATTTTAAAAATAAGCCTCGATTACTGAATGTGAATAAAGTTTTGTAAACAGCCGAAACGCACGTTTTGTACTTTGCATCTTTATATGTCTATAAATATATTCAGTTAAACCCCGATGGTCATAAGTTGCCAACTACTATATATCAAGCAGTTTTACTTAAGAAAAGCATGCCAAGGACTGCTATAAGATGGAAACATTTTTTAGTATAATTAAATAAATTTGTCAGTTTGTTGTCTGTTACGAAAAGTCGCTTATGACCATTGATATAGAAAATTTTATTTAGGAATATCCAAAGATTTAATTTTTCACTAAACTATAAGAAGGGCTTTAGATGCAATGAAAAAGGATCATAAAAGAAAACTTCCACCCTATGACACCCCTATGTAAAAATCATTGGTTCCGATCCAAATTTTCACAACACCGGAATAAAAATCAAAAAGTAGCAAAAGAAGAGAAAAAGAAGCAGTGATATTGATTCCGGTGTTGTGAAAATTTGGATCGGAACCAATGATTTTTACATAGGGGTCATAGGGTGGAAGTTTTCTTTTATGATCCTTTTTCATTGCATCTAAAGCCCTTCTTATGGTTTAGTGAAAAATTAAATCTTTTGTTCTTCCTAAATAAATTTTGAATTTGTAATTTAGATTTCTACAGGACATCAGTAATCGAGCCTTAGCCTCAGTTTCATAACCTCCCGTTAGCTTCTACCTGGGAATTTAACTGACACATTTGTTGTTGTTTCCTATACAAAGTTTGAGTTTTACTGTTCGTTAAATTTTAGCGGGAAATTCAGCAATCGGGCCATATTTATCTCTATTCGAAATGCTTGCAACTTTAACTACAATAAATTTTTTACTTTTTGTAGCGTCATAGATTTGAAAAGTGTTTAATTTCATTAAAAATCACATTTTTATAAGTTGTGAAAAAGAACTTCCTTTGAAGAGAAAAATCAGAACTAAACTATACCTTAGAATCAATGAAAAATTAATTCCTTAAGAATCACTTCCATTTATTTTTGCTGGGTATGTGTATAGACTGACTGTGTCTTCATTTTGTAGATTAAAAAACAAACAAAAATAAAAAAACAAACCAAATTCAAATAAATGTATAATTATTTATTTTTACGGAATTGGTAGGTAAAGTTTGAAAATTTAGTTTTAACAGATTAATCATTTGTTTTAAATATCATTTTATAGTAAATAGACCCGGGTTTAAAAAAAAATCATTTCTATTATTTGTTATTTTCTGTTATTTAACTTGCATACTATATAAGTTGCACTAATTCCCAAATGTACATACACCCAGAAAACGGATTCGTGCTGACAAACGAATATGTTGCCAATCGAATGGTTCAGTTGCAGCAACCGAATATTTTGGTTCTGACTACCGAATTATCACAGTCAAATAACTCATATCTCCATTGGGTTTTAGTTGTCAAAACCGAAAAATTCGGTTACTACAACCGATCCATCATCACGAATCTGTTTTCTCTGCATACAAATAAGTAAAAAAAAATTATATCTTCGTTGGCTTTGCGAAGGCTTTGTAAATTATTGTTTTGGATAAATTTTTAATTAATTTTTCTACACAGTAGTTTATTTAAAAAGTAATACGTAATATTTGTTTTTAAATAAAGAATCAATTGAAATTCATAGAAATATATATTTTAACTATTTGAATCAGTCATTCAAAAAACAACCTATACAAATTTACACACATTCAGTAGGAGTTGATATTTTTAGTTAAATGTAAAATTTTATGTTTTCTGCTTCAAAAAATAGAAATTCATATAATTCCTTTTTGTTTTTTTACCAAAATAGTTTTTATATATACAAAATTATTTCAATAAAAATTACAAGAAATTATTCAAATATACATGTTCAACAACCTTTGCTCTAACGTGCTCCCATTATTTTATATGAAAGGAGACAAAACAAATCTGTTACAATGTAATTTTACCGAAAACATCGATTAAATTTTGAATAATATCTGTGATTTGGTAAATCATTATTTTCCTAAGACATGCAAAGATTCGACACAGCCGAACTTAGAATTTTGTTTTGCTTGTTTTATATATATGCGTGATTATAAAAAAAATATTAAAATTCACTTATGCATGTAATTTATATTTAATATGATGATATTTTTTATATATTGATTTGAAATTATGCTCATTAGATTTATGATGACTGAATTCGTTTGGGCGTAAAATTTTATAATTATAATTTTTCAGCTTAATTAGATTTAAAATGTATGGATAAGTAATTAATAAAATAAAATGCAGTCAAAACAATAATACTGTTAAAATAAAAAACAAAAATAGAGAATAATTATGCAAAATTTATGTCATATCTTATCAACACATGATTTTTTGTTACTGCAATTATGTTAATTCTAATTGTTTGCATTAATTAAAACTATAAATTGTATGTCATTCTTCATATTTGAGGTATTTTTATCTTATGAAAGAACTTGAAATAATTTAATTTATACAAAAATATATAAAGATATTTCTTAATTATCAGAAACTAACAATTCATAGTTGAATCAGTAAACATATGTTTTTAGAGGTTTATTTTAGTAAGGGTAAAGAAAATGAATTTATTATATTTTTATCAATTAAAACAAATATGTTTTTAGATCTAAGATTAGATATAATATTCAATTAAATTTACCTAACCCGAGTAAGAAAATGATATGGCACAATATTTAATCATATCCAATTTTATACTCCTTAATAACTGCTGTAATATCTAATTGATCAAATTATATTTAGCAATATATTTGGGAATTTTGTAAGATCTTATAAGATTATATCCAACATATTGCATGTAATCTAGTTTATAAAAATATATTAAAAAAAAATCAAAATAATTGTATATAAAAAACAGATAAAAAGGTTTAAATTAGGCTGTGCCGCATCTTTGAATACGCTCCACCAATATCCTAAAAAATGTTCTTTGCTGTTTATGATGTAATTTGAAGTAAAATTATTGCGGTGAACAAAATTTTTTGAGGTGAAAAACTTTTTTGGATGCGATAACAAATTTTTTGGTGAAAAAAAAAAATTGAGGTGAAAAAAAATGTTTAAGGTGAAAACATTTTTGTGGCAAAAAAAAATTTTAGTGGTGAAAAAAATTTTTTGAGGTGAAAAATATTTGAGGGGAATACAAAATATTATTCACTTCTAAGCGACTAGTGAAAAAAAATATATTATGTACTAGTCGCTTCTACGAAATTGTACTAAAATACACCAATTTGTATGGAAAAAATTATCTTCACATTTTTACTCATAACTTTTTAGCCGCAGAACCGATTTTGCTGATTTTCAATACCAAACTGCTTGAGAGGATGTCTAGGCACCTCTGCTTGCCTCTTTGTGTCCTGATCGCCATTTCAACAGACAGATAGACGGCCATCGATAAATCGACTTAAAGTTGCATAAGGATCACGAATATATATACTTTATGGGGTCTTAGACTTATATTTGGACATATATGGTGGAGGGTATATTAAGAAAAGTGTTTTAAAAAAAATGCTCCTTATATATGACTTTTACAGAACAATATATACTTAAACAGAACCATATATAATTATATACGAGTATTCTATCTATTATTTGAGATATATTGTTCATAATCAAAAATATTTAATATGCTATGCGATATACTTATAGCGTGATCCATTTCGAGGTTCTCTACTTTTTTAAATAAAAAATTTTAAAGAAATAATTCAAATTTAATGGGGAATGTTTACTTTCATTTGAAACAACATTCTTTGGCATTTATTTTTTGAAGATTATGTCTATCAAATGTTGGCCGTTGCTACGTCGCAGATGATCCATCCGTTGAGTCCAATTTTCGATAACTCGTCCGAGCATTTCGACTGGTAACTGGCGAATGACACGCGTGATGCTTTCCTCCAAGGCCTGTTTGTCCGCATAAACTTTAGACTTTACATATCCCCACAGAAAAAAGTCTAACGGTGTGATATCACACGATCTTGGTGGCCAATCGACCGGCCCCAAAACGTGAAATTATGTGCTCACCGAAGTGTTCTCTCAATAAATCCATTGATTGATGCAATGTGTGGGAAGTGGAGCCGTCTTGTTGAAACCAAATTACGTTCGCACCGGCACCATTTTTAAAGAAATATGGACCGATGATCCCACCGGCCCACAAATCACACCAAACCTTTGTTTTATCTGCATGAAGAGGCAGTTCTTTAATCTCTTTAGGTTGCTCTTGCTCCCAAATGCGGCAATTTTGTTTGTTTGTGTTGCGAATAGTACGCTCAGTAGGCCATAACTTGAGGGAAGTTCACGAAATACATTCCTCAAAGAACGTGAATTTTCGTAATAAAGTTGAACGATTTGTAAACGTTGTTCAGGCGTAAGACTGTCCATTATGAAATTTTAAACAATATTAAGCAAAAATAACATGGCAGCGTGACACGACTCACACGTGATCTGTCAAAAAAAGGCTATTGAAAAAAGTATCTCTACTTGAATCACCCTTTATATGATAAAATTTATGGTCTTACATAAGAAATATTTTTTGACATGGCGAGGCATTGTTTTTCTAGAATTTTAATATTTTGTTTGGAATTAAAAAAAAAATGTATACGTTTTTTAATAAACTAGATTCGGTATAAATTACATTGTTAGATATAATGTGATACAATTCTATCTGAATTTTTTCGGATAAATTGGGGTCTAACTTAATTCCTAAACATATTGCTGGATCTAATTTGATTTGACATTTTTTGGATAAATTATAATCTAACTTAATGCCCAAATAAATTGATGGATCTAATTTGATATGCCATTTTTCGTTTCGAGTAAGATCAGCTAGATATTACAGCAGGTATTAAAGAACATCAAGTTGATTATGATTAAATTTTGCTCCAGATCAATTTTTTATACTCGGGAAGCTATATCTTAAACTTATTAGCAAATATTGTATAATGTATAATTATATTTTATATTGTTACAGAAATTCCATTTACTCGTAGAAACACAAATCCCCATGTGTTAGCCCAGGAATGTAAAACAATTAAATGACAACCCTTCACCATAACTAATGTTTCTTATGTCAAACTGTAAAATAAAATTCTCAAAGTTGCCAGTATATAGCTTCCAGACGGTACTGCCATATTCTAGTTATTTTAACCCGCATATATAAAAACGCCAGCAAGGTGGCAAAGTAGTTCGGTTGATAAGTAAAACGCAGAGTGTGACGAACTAAAGTGTGGCTAACGTTTAGTCTATCTACGCCGTGTAAATAAAGTGTGCTATTAAAGAGTTTTTCTGTACTTTTTAGTGACTGTTATAAATAAATAGAGCTATAAATAATTTCAAAGAGTCCCAGCAAAAATGAAGCTGCCAAAGAAGCAATAAAAGCATCACTACTATGGCAAAGGCATCACTCTTTTCTGATGGTTTCATCGATGGAAGTATTCAAATGTAGCTACTGGCATTACTCATACTTTACTCTAAGGAAGCAATTATAATACAATGATTAGCTATTCTGATGCATGAGTGGAAAATGTTCATATATTATGTAAGATTTAAGCTTTGATGAAAATTTTATTCATAAGAATGAAGAAAAATAAGTTTAAAGAAGCGAAATTTATGCATTGATATACAAATACTCTTTATTAAAACAAATAAATAATTCTGCATTAGTGAAAAAGCATTTTTGAAACATTTTTCAAATATTTTAATGAATTTTAAGACAAATTTTAAAATATTTTTGTATAATTTAAAAACTGGTTGTACAATTTTAATATTTTTGAACAATTTTAAATAATTTTTGCACAATTTTAAAATATTTTTGGGTAATTTGAAATAATTTTTACACAATTTTAAAATATTTTGGTAAATTCTTTATTAAAACTGGAAAAGATATTGTGCTAAATAAAATACATAATGCAAAAATGCACACATTCTGTCGTCATAAATATTTAAGGCTGAAAAAATGCAAATGACAGGCCAGCTATTTTCAATTAAAAAAAAAAATCTGTTTTTCTTGATTTTTCAAAACTTTTATATAAATTGCAAAACTGCATAAATTCTAACCCTCATGAAATTTTAAACTAAAATGATTTAATAAAAAAATTAAAAAAATTCATCAGAACTATTTTCTCAATTTGAATTAATGCTTTAGTTTAAAAAAAATAAATACGATATACTATAACTTATGCTTTAGAAGTAATGAAGAGTGATTCTTTAATATATGCATCCGATTTATATACAGATCACTGCATTTGAAATATGAACACATGGATTCTTTTGGAAGTGCCTTAGAATAACAACAAAAAATCATAAAAGAATGTCAACTAAAGTTTAGGAAGCAATGAAAGAAGTTATAGTCACAGAATGAATATCATTTTTTTTTGCTGGGGTGTTTATTATTTGCAATATAGAAAGAACTCGATTTATTTTAAAGGTAAATAAATCAACGATTTTATAAAGGGTAAAATCGTAGCAATATAGTACAAAAAAATATATTTGATATGGGGCAATATACATATTAATTCATATATAATTATATATTATACCACATCAAAAATACTTCTGATCTGGGACCATATATTAAATCATATAAAATTATAACTCATTCCTTATTTAAATATAGTTTTGATAAGGTACCATATTATTATATCTCCAATATATAATTGCATATACAAATATGTATGGATTGCTATAAGCTATATATAAGTATATATTCTTATATATAAGCCATATATAAACATATATAGCCCCTTATGAGATACATATAGTATATAAATTTATATGATATAATATATACCATATTTTATCATATAAAGTATATTTAATTTTATAAAGATCAATATATAACTAGATGTGATTATTATAGCACAATAAATATAAATAACTTTAAAAACAGTATTTAATGTGTAATTATATATAATTATGCACACAGACACCAATATTTAACTATATATGATAATATATTAATAGGTAAAGCCACATATGATTATATATAAACTTATAGCCTGTTCCTCTATTTCGAAAGAACACGTTCGTTCGCTTTCTAGTCGAAAGAAAACTGATTTGGGTTCCACTAACTCTATTTCTATGCGAACGATGACTCGAACGACAAGTCGAACGAAAACGTAACTGTTTTCATACAAAATTTGGTTTCTCTATTTCGAACAGCTCGAACGCAAATGTCAAAATCAGTCACTTGCTATTTTTTTGGCGAGTAAATATATATTTGATATTTTTAAAAGCAAAATTAAGTAAAAAAAGCAATGGATAACAAAAAGTAAGTACAAAATAATACAAATATTTATAGTTTATTAAGAATTTTAAATTTTAATATATTATTACTTAAAATCGAGTTCAAGATCCTTTTATAAAAAATAATAATAATGATTATTTATTATTTCTTTTCCTCCAATATTTCGTCACCACATTGGGTGACTTCTTCAGGGAAATTATATTATAATAATTATATTATATTATATAATTTCCCTGAAGAAGTCACCCAATGTGGTGACGAAATATTGGAGGAAAAGAAATAATAAATAATCATTATTATTATTTTTTTTATAAAAGGATCTTGAACTCGATTTTAAGTAATAATATATTATAATATTGAAGATCGAATAAAGGAGGATAAATAATTTTAAATTTTAGTTAAAAAAAATCAACAATGAACCATCCGAAGACGCTTGTATTTTATATGGAAGAAAGGCCTGATTTTGCCAGAAGGACTCTGGTGTTCGGAGCAAACAAATTTTCCGCAGAGGAGGAAAATTTTACCAGAAAACTAAACTCCGTTTCACCCCCTATTACGCTGTTGCTGAGTGATAAAAGGTATGTGTGTGTTGTTTGCGGCTTACGTTTGCCCAAGAAGCTCATATTTACATTTTTTTATTATACAAGGACTTTAGCAGTGACCGCACCGAACAGACAACATGCAACAGAAAAGCTCTCCAAACAACAATTTCACCCACAACCAATCGATAACAAAAATTTTTACAAATAAACACATTTTCCAAATAAAAATTGATTTGTTTATTGTTATTTTTTTTATTTCATTTGTCATATACAGCTGATCACTGTTAAACAGGGTTGTTTTTGTCTTTAAGCAGTTTAGTAGTATTTTTGCTACTTTTAAAGAAAATTGTAACAAATGCTCAAAATATAATCGAAGGCTTTCGAAATAGAGAAAACCAAATTGATTCGAATTCGAGTGACTTGCTTTCGTTCGACTAGTTTTTCGTTCGAGATCGAGGAGCAGGCTATTAGTTACTCTACAAGCTTAAATTCTCACTTAAAATTTAATTCTATAACATATTTACATTATCGATTTTCTTTTATTTTGTTTACTCGAAAGTCTTAAATGTTGTATTTGTTAACAAATTATGCGTAAAATTGCTATGACAAACAATATTTGCAGACAACAATGAAAAATTTTTATTTTGAACATAATATAAATTCAGACATACGTACAAATTTAATGGAAAATATAAACATTTTAGTGACTTAAACAAAAAAAAAACTTTATATGAAAAATGCATTTAAAAAAACCTGCTACTGTATGAAATATGTGAAAGAACAAGTCAGTAACGTTTTATAAACAATTTTATGGATAAACATATGTAGTAGTCACAACCAACAACAATAAAACGAAACGTTATTTTGCATAAATGTAGAAAAGAATAAAAAAATCAATTTTGTAAAATTTGCTTACATATTTGTAAATTTATTAAATAGCCATCATCAAGTGTAAATATAATATACAAAATGTTGTATGATATTCTATTGTGGGTTTTTGCACTGAAATAAAAAGCTTTATAATGTTTTATTAATAAGTAAATATGCTGAAATATATTGTTGATTTGAAACTTATAGTCAGCAATTAGTAGTCATTTTTTTTTTTTGGCCAAAATATTCCAAACTATATTTTCCAATTCGTGATGGCAATTTATTTTTCTGTGTGTATGTATATAATATTTTTTATGAATAAGTTGATAAAATACCAAAATAAGTTCAAACCTAATGTAAATATATTGTATGGTAGCAATAAAAATAGCTTGTATTTACTACATATGCTGGTGTATGCAGATGATATGCATCTAGACGCCATCGACAGCGAAACCACACAAATATTTCCAAAATACTCCAATGCACTTTACGATTGTTTGCAATGAAACAATGAGCCAATTCAAAGGCATTCCCGTTGTGTATGTTGACTATTCTAAAATTATACACAAACACCTATTGAAAATATTCAAATGATGCAAGGAAATGTAGCGACAACGACAAAGAGACATACTTTTGAATTAGCTCAACTAAATACAGGGTGTCCGCTGGGAAGGTATCCTATTTTGTTTGTTTATAATTTTCGATTAAATGAAAGAGAATGGATCTTAGTTGATGAATGTTTTATTTAATGTCGGCAATTATGTATGGAACGTCTGCCTCTATTAGGCTTACAAATGCGAGCCCTTTCGAGCATATTTTTCATTACATTCTCACAAATTTCAGGCGGTATTTCATTAATTTCATCACGAATATTTTGTTTGAGTTGCTTAAGCGTTTTTGGTTTGTTTGCATAAACCTTGCTTTTCAGATATCACCACAAAAAGAAGTCCGGCGGAGTCAAATCAGGCGACCGTGGAGGCCAATCAACATCATCATTTCTTGAAACGATTTGTTGTGGAAAGAAGTCTCGCAGTAATTCCATTGTAATCCTGGCTGTATGCAATGTGGCACCGTCTTGTTGATACCACATGTTAATCAAGCCCAAAGCTTGCAGTAGTGGCGTTAAAAAGTTTTCAATCATATTAGGATATCGCTCCCCATTCACAGTTACCGTTACGCCGTTTTCATTTTCAAAGAAGTAAGGTCCAATGATTTCTCCTGACCAAATTGCACACCAGACTATAATTTTTAATGGATGTAAAGGTAATTGATGAATAATTTGAGGGTTTTCCATTGCCCACAACTGACTATTCTGTTTATTCACATATCCATTCAAATCAAAAAGTGCCTCGTCACTCATTATGATTTTTTCATGAAAATCGGGGTTGTCATGGGCGAACTGTAACATCCTATTGGCGTATGTAAAGCGGCGTAAATGGTCTTGTGGAAGAAGCTCTTGTGTTAACTGAATCTTAAATGGAAACAAATGCAAATCCTTGTGCAAAATTGTGGCCAAAGTTGTTCTTTGAAGACCAAGCTCTGAGCGCGACGTCGAATTGAGGTTGTTGTTATTGTTTTCAATACTTTCTTGAGCAGCAGTAATGTTTTCAGCCGATCTTGCAGTACGTTGTGGTCCATGCTTGGGCCTAACACCTACAGACCCTCTTTCTGCAAAATCATTCACTACACGATAAATAGTGCGTTTTGTTGACACGTTGTTTCTCCCAAAAATTTCACGTAACTTTCTCATCGTCAAAATCAATCATCGATTACTGGATGATTGATTTTGATAAAATGTTTTAACGATTAATATTTTTCCATAATAAATTTGCCACGTGTCTACTTCACGACTGCCAATTATGAACTGTCAAGCCTAATGTTTACCAAAATGGCGGCAAAACAAAGTAGTATACCTTCCCGGCGGACACCCTGTAGTATGCGTTTTTAATATTGTATACACTTAAAAGTATGCATAAATGTGGGAAAATAACGAATGATATTTATTTGTGTTTCTAAATAAACACAATTGACAAATACATTTGTAAAATTTACCACAATTTTTGTTGTTAATATTTTATTATATTCTAAACTATTCTAAAGAAAGTTTATTTTTTTTTTGTGATTTGTTATTTGTTATTTCTAATGACAGAAATATTAAATGTGTAATAATTAAGTTGTACTAAAACTTGAAATCTTTTGATTATTTTAAATCATTCTTTAGGATTCCATCCAAAAGGTGGTAAAATATTACAAAAATAAATTTAACGAAATTATGATTGTACCATTTTACCAGTTTACTATAATAAACAAATTTGGACAATAATGACGCAGTCTTATATATGCCCAAGAATCAGACAATATTTTCTTATTGCCGAAAAGCTCAGAACCTGGGGACTTTTTAATATATGAAAAACCTCAAATTTGGTTCAATTTTTATATAGAAAAAAAATTTCAGTTTTGAAATATTTTCTTATTAAAACCTTTTTTTTGGGAAGTTTTTTCTGCGGAAAATACATTAAATTCTAAAAATGTTTTCCTATACAAAAAAAACGACAGATTTTTTAGACTTTTTATTACAGAAAACACTAAAACATTGAGTAGTTTTTTCTAGAATTTTTGAGAACTTCGAAAAACCATAAGATACATTTTTAAGCTCTGAGCACATTTTTCTATAGAAAAAACTTAGATTTTGAAACATATTTCTACAGAAAACTCTGAATCTGAAAACGGCATTTTTAGAAAATGTCTCAGAATCTAAAGATTTTCATTAATAAGAATTTTTTCTAACAGAAAAATACCTCAATTCTAGGAAATTCTTTCTTAAAAAAAAGTTTCAGATTTTAGTTATTATTTCCCTTTTTAAAATCCTTAGATTCCGAAAATTGTTCTATTGAAAATGCTTCAAATTTGGAGAACCTTTATATTTAAAATTAATTTTTTAGATTCCGAAACTTTTTACTATAAAAGCAGTCTGAGATTCAAAGGATTTTTTTCATGTAAGAATATATTTTATATTTTAAGTTTTTTTCTATGGAAAAAATTTAGCAGATTTTAAAATATTTGCTATGACCAAATTTTTTTAAACATTTCATCTTTTTATTTCTGTTTTGATGAAAAAGTTCTTAATGTTTAGGAAAAAGTATTCAGAATCTTATTATAGTTCTAAGGAAAAAAATTAAAAAATTTTAAGTTATTTTATTGAGACAAATCTTTTGTTTATTGTGAGGAATAGGCCTGATAATCTGACGTTTTTCTGTAGTCAAAACCTCTCAAGATTCTCTTTTTTTTCTTTAGAAAAATATCTTCAGTCTGAGGATTTTTCTCAAAGTCAGATTCTGAAAAATTCTATGAACTTTTTTCTATTAAAAAGGTCACAGAGTCTGCTTAGTTTTCTTATATTTAAGAAAATGTAAGTTCTTCTGATATAACTTGATGTTTATTTGGGTGTCATTTTGCATGTCATCTACACCAAATATAATTTGAGTCTTACTTCGCAAAATAATTCAAATTCCCAATTGATATTTAAGGCAAAACATATGGAAACAAATCTGAATTAAATTGCTGAAAAAGTTAATTTTACCAAATAATGGGATCAATAATGTACTTTTGGAGGTAAGATGTACGATGTCATATAATATTTATGGATCAAATTTTAACAAGTTACCCAGCAAAAATTAAGCTGCCAAAGAAGCAATAAAAGCATCACTACTATAGCAAAGGCATCACTTCTTTTCTGATGGTTTCATCGATGAATTTAACATTAGCGTGTCATAGGATGGAAGTATTCAAATGTAGCTACTAGCATTACTCATACTTTACTCTAAGGAAGCAATGATAATACAATAATTATATTCTGATAATGATAATACAATAATTATATTCTTATGCATGAGTGGAAAATGTTCATATACTTTGTAGTATTTAAGCTTAGATGAAAATTTAATTCGTAAGAATGCAGAAAAATAAGTTTAAAGAAGCGAAATGTATGCACTGATATACAAATACTCTTTATTAAAACAAATAAATAATTCTGCATTAGTGAAAAAGCATTTTTGAAACATTTTTCAAAAATTTTAATGAATGTTTAGACAAATTTTAAAATATTTTTGGATAATTTAAAAACTGGATGTACAATTTTAAAACTTTTTTAGACAATTTTAAAATATTTTTGAACAATTTTAAATAATTTTTGCACAATTTTAAAACTTTTTTGGGCAATTTGGATTAATTTTTACACAATTTTAAAATTATTTTGATAAATTCTGAATTAAAATTGGAAATGGTGTAGTGTTAAATAATAAACATAATGCAAAAATGCACAGATTGCGTCGTCATAAATATTTAAGGGTGAAAAAATGCAAAAAAATGTGTTTTTCTTGATTTTTCAAAACTTTTATAAAAATTGCAAGACTGCATAAATTCTAGCCCTCAAGAAATTAAACTAAATTAAACTAAAATATAAAAAATGATTTAATAAAAAAATTAAAAAATTTCATCAGAACTATTTTCTCAATTTGAATAAATGTTTTAGATTAAAAAAATATACGATATACTATAACTTATGCTTTAGAAGTAATGAAGAGTGATTCTTTAAGATATGCATCCGGTTTATATACAGATCACTGCATTTCAAATATGAACACATGAATTCTTTTGGAAGTGCCTTAGAATAACACCAAAAAATCATAAAAGAATGTCAACTGAAGTTTAGGAAGCAATGAAAGAAGTTATAGTCACAGAATGACTACCATGTTTTTTTGCTGGGTTACCTACGGATTTTTGCATCTAAATACCATTCATTTCAATTCGGAAAGGACCTTCTTATGGGAGTTAAATACGAGTATTGACCGCTTATGATAAAATGCAAAAGGATCGTCTTTGGTCCAGTGGAAACTTATAGACCAAATTTCCCAAGAATACCTTTATATTTTATTTTTGATTAAAATGTTTACACGGACACTCGGACGGACTGACATCGTTTAATTTAATCTGAAAGTAATTATGAATCGATATTTTCGGTAGCTACAAACATCAACAAAAACTCATTAAACGCTGCCCACGTGAGGTTGTGTATAAAATCTACATATAATCACACCATGACGATGTCTCTCACGTCGTAAAAAACGTTCTCTTTCTTTTGTATGTGCAGATTTCAAAGGTTCAGCATCTTTTCAAATTGGTTTTTTTTGCGATTCCAATTGAATTTCTTTGCAAATCCAATTAGTTTTAGCAGATTTCCCAATTGGATTTGAAAAAAAGGTTTAAAAACAGGGAAATTTACTCAAATTTTTGCAGAAATCAGGGAAATTTGCTCAATTTTCCCCTGTTTTCTCCAAGTTTCCGAACCTTTGTATTCTGTATAATATTTTATTTGGCCGCTGACGGCGTTGCATCCTCTATACTATTCTTCCTCTATGATATAATTCATACCGATTTAAATTTGAACACCATACGTATGAGCGATTTATATCTCATAAAATAAAAATAACTCATACGCTTTGTTGCGGTCTAAATTGAATTTGCTATTTAAAATATTTGTTAAATAACATCAATATTGTTCTTTAATGTCATGTTTAAATTTTGTTATTTAAAAAAGTTTATATTAATATTATTTACATCATAAAATGTTGTCAATGTCATAAATTAGTTAACTTATAATTTATTACAACACTTTAGTGTATTTTTATTTAACATAATTGATTTTATTATAAAATTCTCTTGATGATTCTGTCAATTTCATCAAAATTTTATACACTGCAAAATGCATGCTTTTTCCCTCTAAAGACAATACAACACCAACAAATATTATTATTCATCCCTTTTTCATAAATGACGTTGGCTATAAATCAATCATAAATTTTATAAACGTAATTTAAAATTGTTTTAATTTTAATATCAAATTTATAGCTTTCTAACTGACTGCAACATTGCCGTCATGAATATCAAAGCCGCAACTACAATCAATGGCAAAAATTTGTTATAAAATCACATAAATACAGTCAAATAAATTGTAATGAAAGTTCCTCTATTAATCATCAAATGACTTGAAATTAAAATATTATTTTACATGTTTCATTATTTAAGCTATAAACTATTATCTTATTACGATTTTATGTTCAATACATATAGATATAATATTTTGTGGTTTAATTCCATTTGTGGCATTTATGTAGTCATAGTAACTCGCATTTTTCAATTGTGTATTACCTAGCTTTCGATTTGAGATTTGAGTGAAAACAAAGATAATGTGAAATTTTTTTTTTCTATATTATAATTAATTTTTATTTAATTTTGTATATCATAGAACTGAATTATAGAGAGAAAAAATTTGAATTGAATTTCTATTTTTGCCTCTGATTCGTAGCATATTAAAAATGAGTTACCTAGAAAATATAAAATTTTTTAATTCTTGTGTAAATCGTAATTTGCCTGTAAAAAATAATTTTCAAGTAATAATAAAAATTATTATATTATATAGCAATTATTAAAATATTTCCTTTTATTGACAAGTTTTAATAAACTTTCAAAATAATCGGATAAATTTTTTTAATATCTATAAGAAATATATATAATATTTTGTGAAAAATTTTAAATAAATTTTGTTATTAAATATTTATTAATAAGCATATTAGAATGAATTGTGGCACTTAAGGCAGAACTAAAATTAACTTAAATGACTTCATATAGTTATCATAACGAAAGGAAAATATTTTTGTTTTTTTTTAATTAAAAATTTGTACTTCTAAATTTCTGTTTTATAACAACAACAAGCTTAAGTCACTTAAACCTATTTTACCAATCAGAAATTGCCTGTAGCATAAAAAATCAAGTCCTGCCAAACCACTGGGCATCTGTACCAGAGAACTGCAAAATCAGCTTTTTTCTTGATTTAATCATACACAAAAATTCTTGTTCACTTTTCATAATTCAACAAAATTGACTGTAGAATAAAATCAGCATCATGTTACTGAACGCGTAATTGGAATTAGTGTGAATCATCTGTCGTTTATGTTTTATGCAAATGTAATCACTTAACAGTGTTCAGTAACATGATGTTGATTTTATTCTACAGTGAATTTTGTTGAATTATTAAAAGTGAACAAGAATTTTTGTGTATGATTAAATCAAGAAAAAAGTTGATTTTGCAGTTCTCTGATCTGTACAAATAAATATTTATTACTGGTAGAAGACTTATTTAAGGGACTTTACCAGAGCTTTGAAAGTAATTATCATTTATTTAGATTTTTTGATTTTAATTGTTATATCTATTCAGCTTAGTAGCTAGAGTTCTCGTCTGGCAATCTGATGTACAGTTAAAAAAAAAAAAATACAAATAACAATAATTTTTTTTAACCTTCACCATTATATTACAATATAGTTCTAAGACACCTAAAATGTGTATATTCTTAATCATTATGCGATTTTAAGTCGATTTAGCGATGTCCGTCTGTTTTTATGTTTGTTGAACTGGTGATCAAGACGTGAGTACGCAAGCTGGGGATACTCGTTTTAACAAAAATTTATGTACATCCTCCCAAGCAAAAAATTAGTAAATTCGTTTTAGCGGTTAAAATGTTGTGAGCGAAAACTTGTGGCTTCCTTTAAATTGTCCATGCAAATTTGTGTATTCGTTTTCGCGTTTTAATTTTTTTGGCAGCGATTTGTTACTAAAATATTTTCACATATTTTTTCACCACACAAAAGACATAAATTCATTGTGACAACCGAATTTCTTGCGAACCGAATGGTTTGGGCAGCAACCGAAGTATTCCTGGGCCAACTGATAAATTATATTTCAACCGTAATTCTATAAAAGTAATCGAGTTTATATCGCCACAAACAAAAAAATCGATGATCACACTCGAACCACGCGGTTGGCAAAAAATTCGTTTATCACAATGAATGTGTGTTTCTCTGTGCAGTCGCTTAGAAATGAATAATGTTTTATGTTTACCTCAAGGTTTTTTTTTCACCACAAAAATGGTTTTCAAGAAAAAATTTATTTTCTACCACAAAAATTGGATTTCACATTCAAGAAAGTTTTACAACTAAATCTATTTTTACACAGAGAAAACAGATTTCTGCTGATAACCGAATTTGTAGCCAATCGAATGGTTCGGTTGTGGCAATTGAAAACTTATTGAGAGATGAGTAAATTGACTGTGACAACAGTATTTCGGTTGCCTCAAAAACAATTCGGTCGTCAGCACGAATCAGTTTTCTCTGTGTACTTTTACCATCTTAATTTTACTTACATTTTACTACAGTTTGTACTCTAGTATGTTAAAAGTACTATAGTAGTCCATTGATACTATTTATGAATTTTACTCGGTATAATATTTTTGTAATATAATTTCTTTTAAATAATGTTTTGATTGAAAATAATTTTTTCGGGGTTACATTAAGAAATATCAGCCGGGAAACATTTTGTGTTTGGTTTCATATTTCTTTTAAAGAGCGTACTATTTTACAAAAAAAATAAGACAACTCTTACTGAAATATATGTCTGCCGTCGCAAAATGGGTTGAGTGACCCCTAAAATGGAGATTAATTCAAGGAAGGGTCTAATTGAGTAGCTATTATTTTTTTGAAATAACTATACATAAGTTAAAAAAAAAGATAAATATTGTATAATTCCCATGGAAACTTTTTTATTTACTGAATTTTTCAAAATTTGAAAAGGATGAAATTGTATTGATCTGTCTGAAAACAACCAAATGGTAAATATCACTACCTCAGATTTTGATGAAATTAGCCATGCATCTTGTCCTTTATCAGTAAGTAACAGTGCCCAATTTTTGGATCTATTTGTTCCTTACTTGTGTCTTCATGAATTTTACAACACCTTTCCAAAAAATATTGAGTTGTTCCACAGAGTTACCAATAGCTCAAAAACTTTTATATATACCGAGCTGAAATTGTTTTATTTCAAATGTATAGTAACGCTAAATCGCCAAAATTTGAAATTTTGAAAAAAAATAATGTAATATTTTTTTTTTTGCAATATTTATTTCGAAATTTGAAAATAACTCACAAAAAATATTAATTAGTTATTAATTCATTTAAAAAATTATTTTATATATGAAAAATAACTTATTATATGATACAATTAAGTTTGTACTTAAAACAAACATTTTTGTTTTCATACAAAGATTTCACTAAAAGTTTCAGATTGAAATTCCAAATAGTTCCAAAGTTATGGCTAGTTGAAGTCAAACATTTCTGTAGCATTGTATAAATTTTAGCTTTTTTTTAATTTTTTTAACATAATATTTCTCACACCATATAAAAATCATTTTTAAGTGATTTCTTTTAATTACATTATCAAAAATGTTAGAAAAATTTAATTAAAATTTAAAAAAAAAAATTAATTGAAAATGATGGCCTTTTATGACAACTTTAAATTTTTGACTTCTGTTATTATGTTTTAAATCAGCCTACATACTCTGAAAATTTTTAAATTTTTTGTTTAAAAATTGTTTTTAATTAAAAAACAATTTAAAAATAAGTCAGGGGACAGATTTGGGGATTTTTCGTTTTTGGTGGGTATTTTTGGGGATTTCAATTTTGAAAATGAGGATATAAGGTAAATCTTAAATAGCAACACTGCCTTTCACCTAAAAACTTGGATTGCCTGCATGGAATTTCTCAATGTATACTAAAGGGTGGTTCAACTTTAAGGGCCGATGTTGAATGTGAACCACATCTAAACGTCAAGTTTTTTTTTTGCATTTTATTGGACATTTCTCAATTTCAGACTAACCCAATTTGAACCATGAAAATATACACAATCCTGCAACGCGTTAAAGTTATTCAGGCTTATTATGAAAAAGGGCGTTCAAATCAAAATGCATTTCGTGCACTTCGTGATTTTTTTTTGGTCAACATAATCGACCAAATGTGTTCACAATCGGAAGAATTGTGGGCAAATTTCAGCAAACCAGGAATGTTAAAACACCTGAGCATGCTCACCCAGGTCGGCCAAGCATTAACCGTGAATGGTGTTTGCTATCGCGAGATGATAGCGAACTTATAGTGGCCAGCAAATTGAGGATATGACCCTGGACGATATGTGATTTCAACAGGACGGTGCCACTTGCCGCACAGCTAACGAAACAATGGCTCTTTTGCGCAACAAATTCAATAGCCGTGTTATCTCACGTGGTGGCGATGTCAATTGGCCGCCAAGATAAAGTGATTTGACACTGTAGGACTTCTTTTTTGAGGTTATTTGAAAGAAAAGCTGTACGTCGATAAGCCAGCTACATTTCAAGAGCTAAATTATGAGATAATTTGGCACATTAACGGCATAGAACCTCAATTATGCCCCAGTGTCATCGAAAATTTGGATCATCGGATGGAGGTGCGCCGTCGAGATCGCGACGGCCATTTTGCTGATATTTTCTTCTTCTATGCATAATTGAACCATATCATATTATCATAATAAATAGAAATGACAATAATTTCCTAAATAATTTGTGTTTTATTCAAAATCAATATCGACCCTTAAAATTTAACCATCCTTTACTTACCAACAAACAATAAAAAACCTCAATACAACAATAACAATTATAACAAGAGCTGCCATTTTGACAATGTCTATTTTCACAATTTATTTAATATAAATTGTTGGCGAAAAAACGCGAGACATTTTATTACTGAGTATTAAAACTTACATAAAAAATATACATTTTTACCCAATATTATCCTATTCCCACGACTATTTAAAACTTCGCAAAATTTTGTCATTTAGAGAAAAAAAAAAATAAAAATATTTTTGCATTAGTTTTGATAATAATAATTTTTGAAAATCACGCTTAAATATCTGAAGTTTTCACAATAAAAGTATAACTTTTGTCTTACAAAATTATTAATACTAGGCTTCAAAATATAAAAAAATTAAAATTTTTACAACTGATTTCAGAAAATACAAAAATTTCTTGACTTTCAGACTATGCAGCTGGAAAAGTAAACAACATATGACATTGAAATTTTAGTAGTGATGTAGAATTTTGTAATTTTTAATCGAATAATGAGTACTTTTTGAAAACCTTACTTTCATTTTTCAATTTATCTCCATTTTTTGGCGACCCATCGTGCGTCGTTAGGTATTTACAAAAAAAAAATATATAGAACTTTTAAAAACTATTGATCCAATCGTTGTGAATCAAATTCTAAAGGTCATGTTAGTTCAAAATATTGTAATTCAACCACCCTACCCAACAAAAGTCTTCAGAAGCTGAAGACCTTTCAGTAGGCAAAGTCCTAAGAATCTAAAAGTTTTTATCTTGTGGATCTGTCATCAAAATCAGAGGATTTTTTTTAAAGAAAATATTTTGGAATCTAATAATTTTATATGTAAAATGGTATTTCGAATTTAAGATTTTTTTATTGGTAAATTTCACAATATATTGAGCTTTTTGTGGAATAAAAAACGGTCAGAATCTAAGGGTTTTGCCGTAGAAAATATGATCATCTTCAAAATCTGACGGGTTTTTTTAATTTTAGTTTTAGAATTTACGGGTTTTACTTTAGGCTAAACCACTCTGAATCATAGGATTATTCTATAAGAAAATCGTAACGAAGTAATTCTTAAAATCTAAGGGTATATTTTCGTAGAATCTAATGGATTTGTTTTAGGAAAATCCTTTGAATTTAAAATATTTTTTTTTGCAGAAAGATGTCATTCAAATCAGATTGCTTTTATATACAAAATTTCTCAGAATTTGGTGATTTTCCTACAAGAAAAACCTACAAAGACGATAATTTAAGATAAAAAAGCATTCAAAGTCTAGCTTTTATTTTGTATGTAAATTTTTTTTTTTAACTGAGACTATTTGCTGTAGGAAACCCTTTAAGTTTTGAGGATTTTTTTTAAATTCATGTGACTTTTTGCAGTAAAAAAAACATATTATACTATACTAGCGGATCCCGACGGGCTTCGCTACGCATGAATATTAACATTTAATCAAATTCATCGGTTTTTTTTATTTATATTTTATTTGGAAATAATGAAAAAAAAGTAAATCAATTCAGTACAATAGTGCAAACAATATTTTTTGTTTAAGTGTGTGCTGCATGAATAAATAATACGTAATAATACGTAAAAAATAATACGTATTTGTTGTTGGACAAAATCACATGTTGACTTGAAAAGTCATAACTTAGAAACGATTCGACCGATTTCATGCAAACTTTAGATAAACTAACCCTAAAAATTTAATCGAATACGGTTTGACCGTTCGTGAGTAATAAAGTCACAAGACACTTGCAACAATTTGTATATATATAGATAGAAGATAATTTATCAATTTATTGTACAGGTTGGTTGAAAAGTTCCTGCGCTCACCAAGAGATGGCACTGCTAGCTCCAAACTTTTTTTTTCTCAAGTTGGTATAACTGTCCTGAGAACACATGCAAAGTTGCCAGTCATTCTGTCAATTCTTTCTTTGAATACAAGCCATTTGAAGTTGACGTGTCATTGATTTTTTTTAATATGGAAAAAATTTAATATCGTGCAGTCATTAAATTCTTTGTTTTGAAGGGTTTAAAAGCAAAGGAAATTTATGAACAATTGTTAGAAGTGTATAAGGAGTCCTCACCTTCAAAACGCACCCTTGAATTTTGGGCTGGTGAATTTAAACGTGGTCGTACCAGCCTTGAAGACGACCAAAAACTGCAACCACAGCAGAAATCATTGAGCAGGTACATAATTTGGTTAGTGAAGATCCAAGTTTGACTAAGCGTGAAATTGCTAATGCCATAGGCATCTCAGACGAACGTGTACTCCATATTTTACATGAAGAATTACGTATGAAAAAACTGTTTGGAAAGTTAGTGCCGCACACATTAACAATTCAACAAAAACTGGATAGAAAACAAATTTCTCAGCGTAATTTGGAGCGTTTTAAGCCGAATAAAACCGACTTCTTGCGTCGTATTAGAACTATAGATGAGACTTGGATCTACCACCATGATCCTAAATTGAAACAAGAACGTTTACAGTGGACTGAAGCTGGTTGTTCAGCTCCAAAGCAGGTGAAGTCACAACGATCAGAAAAGAAGGTTATGGCATCAGTTTTTTGGGATGCAAAAGGAATTTTGTTGATTCATTATTTTCAGAAGGGTAAAACAATCAACTCTGAATATTATTGCAGCCTTTTAGATCAGCTGGATGAAAAAGATCGTGAGAAAAGACCTGGTTTAAAGAAGAAAAAAATCAAAGAATTATAGTACGAATTGCTTGAAAATCCACCGTATTCACCAGATTTGGCTCCCGGTGACTACTATCTCTTCAGAAATCTCAAACAATTCCTTCGTGGAAAGCATTTTCTGTCGAATGAAGAGTCCATAGCAGCCGTAGATGGTTATTTTGCAGAGCTTCCGGAAAACTATCATAAGGATGGGATAAAATTATTGGAAGATCATTGGAACAAGTGTATTGAGCTTCGAAGAGATTATATTGGATAAAAAAATATTTATTTATTTATTTTATATTAATCATATAATTACAAATTATATCCTAATACCCTAACCGAGCACTAGCAACAAAGGCCATCGGCTCGTTGTAGCGAAAACAGACCAGAGCCTCTGGTGGGAATCGAACCCACGACCCCCGCACTGATAAGCTAGCACGCTAGCAACTAGCCTACCGAGGCGCTCATAAAAAAATATATTTCGTAACAAAAACAGTATTTTTTCATTTCGAGCGCAGGAACTTTTCAACCAACCTGTATTTGTACTCTTTGAGCTTGTCAATGCTTTTGCCTATAGAAAAGCCAAAGTCTAATAATTTCCCCAGCACAAAATCCTTTAGATTATGAAATAATGTAATGTTGGGCCACTAAAAAATGAATTAAATTTGTCTACCCTACTACATATCTTAATTTCTCTCAAATCAGAGTAAACCACATCGCGGACCTGCTAGAGTTTTCATTACATGATAACTGTATTCAAAAAAAAAAAAATTCTCACAATCGGAGAGATTTTATAGGAAAGAATCCTCAAAATTTTAAGGTTTTCTGCAGAAAAACTAAATTTTTAGAAAAAGTCCTTTATACAAAAGAATATTGTTAAATAAAATATTCGAGTACCAAAATTGTCAAAAGATTTGAAGAACAAAATTTTATATACTACGTTTTTTTGAGCTCGAAGTAGTTGCGTGCAGTTTTACTTGAAAAAAGTTTTCATATATGTATATACTAGTTCAACAGTAATTCTACATACATACTTGTAAATTTCTACTACGTATGAGCGATATAATATGAATTCATATCACTCATACGTCGTGTATCTATATCAACTAATTTATTTACATTTGCAAAAAAACAACAAAAATTTTAATACCAATTAAATTCAACCAAAATTTATAACCTCAATATACCAAAATATTGAGGTCAACCAATAACAAACAACATGACTTATTGAAAAATTTATTAAAATAAAACTAATAAAATGTTTGCAATTATTTTTGTGTTGGCAACATTTTCAAATTAAAATATCTTTTTACGGCTTACCACTGACAAACTAAGCAAGTGTCAATTTTTTGTGTGTAATATATACATTTATACTTTCAACACCAGACGATCAAAAAACAAAAATACACAAAACCGCTAAAATTCCCAGTCAGCATATTTTCATTTCCGACCACAACGTTCATATTTTGTTGAACTGACAATGAATTTGCGTGTGTGTTTATGGGAATATATATATTTGTATGTGTGTATATGTATAAAGTATTAAATGAATACTTAAGTGACAACGTAAAATTTTAATGATTATGTTGAGGTCACCTCATATTTTTGGGCATAGCAATTAATCACAGTTTGAGTGTCACTTAATTTTATGGCTGACATAAAATTGTGTTATTTTTACTTGGGGGAAAAAACAAATTATGGATTTTCCCTCATAAATTTGTGACACTAAAATGCGTTAGAAAAATAAACAATAGCGGAGTAAAAGGACAATTGGTTTTTTTTTATGACACTTGTTTGTGAAGTTAATGGTATATACCTTAACTGGGGTGATTTAGTTATTTTGTATGAAAACGTTGCTAAAATAAATTTATTTTCAAGGGATTTAACTTAGTTTTTCGTACTATGTCATTAATTTTTAAAAGCTTTAAAAGGCAGCTGAATTTTTTTATATAAACTTTTAAAACGAGTTTTAAGTAAAATATTAAAGTTTTAAGCAATATAAAGTAGTTTGGAGAAACGTTCCAACTAAAATTGTTTAAAATTCCTTTTTTATAATGCAATTTTGGGCTTATAACTTTTTCAATAAAAGTTTATTTGTACAAATAAAATATGTTAGTACATAGTTTTCTTTCATTACTTTCGTCTTATTTCCTTTTAATTATTTACTGGTCTCTGTGTCATTCGATGAACAAAATTATTATTAACTTGCTTTCCCATTTTCAAACCTCAAAAGAATACAAAAATATAAAACAAAGGAAAGGAATATAAAAAATTTTTCATGAATAATAAAAGGATATTTTCATCCCAATTGTCACTGACTTAATTCTTTTTAATTCACAGTAAGTGCCTAAACATATTGGATTTACCAAAAAATATTTTGTCAAATAGTTATGCACAAAAGGCAATCTCATACTGAGACTTTTAGAAATTTGAATAAGTACAATTTTGGCCTGACATATGGATAAGAAAAATTAATTTTCTTATTATTACTTCAATATAGTAAGGACACCAAATCTAAACTTTCATGAAAATATGCATAAGAGTGTCCAAAATAGGATGTTCTTACGAATTTTTTCAATTGACTCAAATGATGTATATAAATAAGGATTAAATAAGCTGAATAGGGGAAAAAATATTTTCAAAATAAAAGGAGAAATTTAATTTCCTGCAGCTGCTGAAAATAACAATAATAGTATATTTCAGAAAAAATTATTGGTATCAATACGTCGGTTTTAGACTATTTTTTCATTTGTCTACGAAAATTACTGATGTAAAACTGGGTCAGATCGGAAATCGATTCATACCAATACTTAAAGGGATATAACCTTCATAATATTATAAGGTACTTCAAGGAATTTTTGACAGGTAATCAAATTGCCTATCCAATTTTCTTTGTCTAGAAAACTAAAATTTTAAAAAATGTTAAATAAAGACTATATTACTGACTACATACTTTTTGAAATTGTGTGCATCGTTCTATAATGGTCTGTATTAATGGGGACATTATGAACGCTTTTCAAAGAATATAACGGGGGCATATATTCAATACCCTCTATGACATACACTAAAAGAGATTTTTTCAAAAGAGAGATAATAAACTGGTTTTTAACCCTATTACGTAAATATTGAATCAATCATATCTTATACAAAATTTGTTAAATATTAATCTATGTATACAAATTATAAAATACTTTACGCTACTTGCGGCTCTATTGCTGATAGAGGGTATTGCAATTGAAAACTCAAATATATTTTAGCTAAATGTGGGTATTGCATAATAAAAATAAAAATTATATAATTAGCTATTTTTAGAAGTTTCAGCCTTTTGTGCAAGATGCTTCGGTTTAATAGACTAAATTGGAAGTTGTTAGCTATGTAAGGGTTTTGGTTAAGCATATCTTGTGTTAAATTTAACATCACCATTGTGTAAATACTTTAGAGATCTAAATTTCGTAACTGTTGAATCATGTTTGACTCGACCAAGTCTAATAAATAAGTTTGCCATCATTCTAGTGTTTTTTATACCCTCCACCATATATGGTGAGGATATATATCAGTTTGTCATTCCGTTTGTAATATGTCGAAATATAGGTTTAAGACCCCATAAAGTATATATATTCGTGATCCTTATGCAATTTTAAGTCGATTTAGCGATGTCCGTCTGTCTGTCTGTCCGTCTGTCTGTCTGTTGAAATGGCGATCACAACGCGAAGACGCAATCGGGGTTGCTTATTTTTACCCAGATTATTAAACATTCTCCCGAGCAGTTTGGTATTTAAAATGAGCAAAATCGGTCAAGCGGTTCAAAAGTTATGAGTGAAAATGTGAAGATACCTCTAAATTTCCCATACAAATTGGTACAATTTTTCTGTATCTATTTTTTTCTGTTAAGTAAGTAGAAATGTTAGAGTCGCTAACAGAGCAGACCTCTGTAAATAACATTACTAAAACTAAATAACAAAATTCCTGTTACATAAATCAGACATTAATTTGTTAAAGAAAGAACATTAGTTGAAACTATTTCCCAATAGGTGGCGCATCTGAAAAAAATTCTCCCTATAAGGCATATTCTGCTACAATATACAACAGGGTTTTATAGATTTTCTATTTCGTTCGTAACATAAAAGACTGTTTGCCAAAAGCTATGCAAAATATATGTTTTATATGTATATTATACTTTAATTTTCTAAATCAATATTCATTTAGGTGTTTAAGAGCACAGTATTGCAATTTTTCGTATGTGTATTTATTTTTTGAAAGAAAGAATTAACATAAATATGGATTTTTCCAATGCCTCAATACTTCAAAATTATACAAATTTAACGAAAAAATACCATTTTGATCGATGAAAATTTGTTTTTTTTTTACAGAAAATGTGAAACAAATGCTTTTATCACGTCGAACATTTCAAAAATTGACTTTAGTATTTTGAAATAAGTCTGCTAGTGACAGCTTAATGTAATATAATTTAAAATATGTATTAAATCTCATATCTGTGGTTACTAAGACAATTGAAAGCCAAATCCAGGGCGATGCGACCTAGGCATGGCGCAGGGTATTGTTATCTATTTATTTAAGCGCCATCTACTGCTAAGTATAGACACTAAAGCAATTATGCATTTAGCTCTATCTTTATGTATAAATGTCTTTGGCCCCATGGCTAGGTCCAAAGAAATTTATATATAAAGAAAGAGCAAAATGCATAATTGGTTTAGTGCCGCTACTTTTGAATAAACTATATCCTGCCCCATGGCCATATAGCCTTGGATTAGGCTTTCAATCAATTTATTTACCAAAAATATTAAATTAACTACATACTTAAAAAATTATAATGCATTCAGATGTTGCTAGTAGACTTATTGCATAATTTTAAAGTCAATTTTTCATATGTTTGACGTAATAAAAGCATTTGTTTCATATCTTTATGTCAAAAAAAAAATTTTCATAGAGGAAAATAGTATTTTTTAAATTACATTTGTATTTTTGAGAATTGGGGGATTGACAAATGTATATTTATGTTAATTTTTTCTTTTATAAAAAAATACAGATGAATAAAGTGCGATATTGTGCTCTTAAACATCTAAATGAATATTGATTTAAGAAATTAAGGTATAATATGCACATAAAACATATATTTTTATAGTTTTTGGCAAATATTCATTTATGTTACAAAGAAAATAGAAAATCAATAATATTCTACTGCATATTGTAGCACAATATGGCTAATGGAGACTAGCTCTGCAGCAAAATATGCCTAATGGAGAGAATGCACCTTCTGGTGGGCCATCTATTGACAAATAGTTACAACTCAAATTTATTACAATTTCATAGTAGCGACTGGTACATAACATATTTTCTCATATTTTTTCACCTGTCGCTTAGCAGTTAATATTTTGTATTCACCTCAAAAATTTTTCCACCACTAAAATTGTTTTCCATCACAAAAAAATTTTCACCTTAAAAATTTTTTTTCACCTCTAAATTTTTTTTCCACCAAAAAAGTCCTTTTCACATCTAAAAAAGTTTTTCACCTCAAAAAATTTTTTCACCTAAATAATTTTACTTTTAAAGTTTTTTATATTATTTGTATCAAAAAGAGAAGAGAACATCTTTTTAGAATATTGGTGGAGGGTATTCAAAGATTTGGCACAGCCGAATTTAGCCTTTTTTTACTTGTTTTTAAAGAAAATGATATTTAAATAAATTTTATCGAATACTTTATTGATTAGGGTATTAATTATTGTAATTTTTACTGTTTTTCGTCCATCGTTTGTTTTTTTTCACCATTACAGGTGCAAAATAAAATAAGTACAATTTTAACAAGGACCATATCCAAACTACACTCACCAAAAAAGTCTGTAATGGCAACTGTAAATTTTCCTGTTATAACGGGAAATTTTTCTAATTTGAGCCCAGCGGTATTTTCGCAACACATGTCTGCTGACTTGTAATACAAAGAAATTTGTAGAAAAATTAGCTGCCGCTACTAAATTTTAGTAAACTTTTTGTAAAGTGGAATTTAAAATCTGTTTGCTAAAATCAGCAAAAAAAATGTACTAAATATTATTAATATTAGTACAAAATTTTAAATTTATATTTTTTATCGAGCATCAACATTCTTTTATATTTTATATTTATTATTTTTCAAAAAATATTTAGGACAAAATTAAAAAAAGAATAATCAAAAAACTTAAACGAATTTCTCATTTTGGTTTAATTTCTTTTTGAAAAATATTTTAGTCAATTATTTTACTCTTAAGGTCAAATTTTAATTGTTTTTAGGGATGATTTTTAGAACCAAAAAAAAACTTTTTTGTGCTATTTTAAGTGGATGTTCTATTTGATCTACTTTTTAATACATGTAATATTTTAAGGCAATTTAACTTTGTATATGTAAGTTTTAATTTAAAATTTCCTTCAATATCTACTTTTTAAAAATAAAAAAATTTTTTCGCTAATTTTAGCAAATCGGCGTTCAAAAATTTGTAAAATGATTTCAGAAATAAGCAACAAAAATTTGTAAATATTCTGTAAAAACTCTGTAATTAGTAAAATGTAAATAGCAAAAAGATTTGCTAAATAATAATTTGTTTACTAAAAATTAGTACCAAAATAGTACAGTGGGATGGAAAACTGTTTAAAAATTTTTCTACAAACTTTTTGTTCTGAGTTTACAATATTAAAAAATTACAGCGGTGTTTTAAAATTATTCAATGAATTTGTTTTATTTAATAAATTTAAATATAAATTAAAAAAAAGTACATTTCTATAATTTTTCTTTATTTTTTTTGTAATCCTTACATCAAAACCATTGATTTAATGCTATTTCTTTAATAGTCCGAAAAACTTATAAGGAAGCATTAAAACGATCTTGATGTGTTACCTGCAGTTATAAAAACAGTTGTAGGAAACATTTTAGTTTTACATATGTAGTAATAATATGATTTCCAACAAGTTGACCTTTCTGTGGTTGATAGGGGGTATTGCATTTAAAAATAAATTTAATGGTTTATAGAGATTTTTTTCTATGAAATCTTTGTCAAAGATATAGTTATTATCAGTAAACAGCTTTCCATCAAAAATTGATTCTTAAGAATTTAGCTAATATAAGATATATTTCGGAGGTATATGTAGAATCCCAATAAATTTTTGTTTATTTTATATTGCACCCGACTTAAGAGGTCTGCTAATCTATGGTTCTCTGCCGGATTCTCTAAGTAAAGCTTTTTTTACACTCAGAAAACAAAATTAGTAGACAAATTTGTAAACAGTTTTCAATCCCACTTTACTATTTTTGTACTTATTTGTAGTATTATATTATAAATTATTTGGCAAATCTTTTTGCAATTTACATTTTACAAATTACAGAATTTTTACAGAGTATTTAGAAATATTTGTGGCTAATTTCAGAAATCATTTTACAAATTTTTGAAAACCGATTTGGTAAAATTAGCAAAAAATTTACTAAGTTTTAAAAAGTGGATATTGAAGGAAATGTTATTTCTAATTAAAACTTATACTTACAAAATTAAATTTCCTTAAAATGTTACATAGATTAAAAAAAGGGATCGGAAGTAAATATACGGACTCATGTCTAAAAATAGGACATCAACTTAAAATATTACCAAAAATTATTTTAGTTCTAAAAATTAGCCTTAAAAACTTAAAAATTAAAAAAAATTGACTAAAAGGGTTTTTAAAACAGAAATTACCAAATTAAAACAAAATGATAAATTTTAAGCCTTTGATTTTTTTTAAATTTGTCTAAAATATTGTTGGTAAAAAATAAATAAAATAAAAAAAAATTTATGCTCGATAAAAAAATAAATTTGAAACTTTGTCCTAATATTTATAATATTAAGTAATTTTTTTTTGCTGATTTTAGCAAACAGATTTTAAATTCCACTATACAAAAAGTTTACTAAAACTTAGTAGCGGCAGCTAATTTTTTCTACAAATTTCATTCTACTACACGTCAGGAGACATGTGTTGCAAAGATTAGCAAAAAATACCTCTAGGCTCATACTAGCAAAATTTTCAGTAATAACAGCAAAATTTTCAGTTGCCATTACAGACTTTTTTTGTTTAGTCTACTCTGTAATACGTCAGAAGCTGGCTTATCTGAGGAAAATATTCCTTCAGAGCGTCCTTCGACCGGACTTATAGGGATTTCTCCTCTGTTTTCTAAACGGTCATAAACCCCATATTCATTTTGGGAATTATGTTTGTCTGAATAGTTATGACCTCTCAAAGAGTCAATCACGCAGTTATGGTATTTCGAATGGGTATCATAGCCATATTAGATATTATTTACAGATTTTAAATTGATTGTGAGTGCAAAACTATTTAATATTTATAATTAAATTCTAATTATTTACTGTTTGCATTTTTACATCTTATGAAAATTACATTTTTTTGGAAATTTTTAATTTCATGTTATTATGGCTTACGTGTTGGGTAAAACAAACTTTTATTGTTACTGTGTGACATAAAATCTATGAATTTCTAAAAATGGTTTAAAGACGGAGAAAACTAGCATTTAAATTCGTTCATTTTGTTATATGTGTAAGACTCATGTTGGATTTCTTGAAATTGCTCTTGTTTTTGAAATTAAAATATTTAAAAGCAAAATTTATATATTTAAAGGATTTAAACGTAATCGAATGATGCAAAACATGTACATAACATTAAAGACGTTTAAGCCAAATTCCTTTGATATTACAAACATTAATATGGTTAGAGTTCTGGTTTTCGTTAGACCTCTCTCTGTCCATGATAAGAACTATGACTTTGGTTTAATCTATAAATATCCTAACAATTTGAAATACTTCAAAGAAATGTGTGAATTAAATTTTGAAAGAGAATGCAAAAAAAAAAGATATTGTTCACATCAAATATGAAAACCTATCATGGAAAGAAAAATAAATATAGCAAATATATCTCTTGATAAAAGATTTTTTTTTAATTTCTTTTAATCCCACTGTTTCATAGTTTTTAATCAAATATGTGGCCATTTTACATACATCGCAGAAACAGATGGATGGTTACAGCAATGCACATATTCTTTAGCTACCGCTATGTATGTGGAACAAAACATACAAACATTAACATTAATCTCGTAGTTTCCCTTTAAGTTTTCCTATGACTTTATATAGACAACCAACCACATGTACATTTTTATGATTACACATGTATGAGTATGTGCATTTCAATGCATCAAAATGTTATTTTTTCGTATCCATCATGCAATATGAAAAATCTTGTTGATATTTACTTTTGGTCTGTTTGTCTGAATGGTTGGTTGATTGCATAAATTTTGTCAATGTTATTATTATTGTTGCTTTTATGTTTGAAGAGCCGGTTTACTTTTAAGCTTTATAATATCCCCCAACACATGTTGCAAAGTCATAAAATTTATTTTTAAAGTGATTATTACTTTTAAGATTTATTTAAAAGCCTACCACAATATTTGTGTATTTTAAAGATTTTGCTACAATAAAAAATTGTTTGTAATTTACGATTGTTAACAAACATGATTTACAAATACTATTGTTGACATTTAAAAACTTAATTATACATACCTGAATTTACAGTCTGGTTATGAAAGAATTATGTACATGACCTGGAATTAAAAATAGAAAAAATAATGAAAAAATATTTTTATTATTATAATGTTTTATGAAAATACATGAATTTATTTAATAATAAAATACACATGCTTATACAAAAAAAAAAAAACAAACATTTTGAAATTTTATTTAAAAACTAAAATATTTACTTAAATTGTTTGTTATAACAGCCTTGTATAGTAAAATTTATTAAAACTTCTACTCATTTAAAATTTTGATATAATTATTCATAAAAAAATTGCATTTTAAGTTATTCGCAATGAATTACAAACAACGGGAATGAAAAATTTGAATTGTTGTTTAACTTGTTTATGTTCTTAAAAGTTTTTTTTGTTAAGTGCAAATTGCCAGATTTTTTTTTTATTCATGTTTTTAGAAGCTAAAGTTGCAAAAATTTTTTTGTTTAACAAAAAACTTTGATTAACACTGTTAAGAAAATTTAAAAAATTAAAATATATCTATGCAGACAAAAAGAACATTAGCAAAATTAAATTTACTTATATGAGAATTACACTTTACTAATAGAGAAAGACTCCTACCATTTTATAGAAATTTGGTTAGTGTTATACTTTTTATAAAAAGTACTCTTTATAATAGTACATTTCATAAAAGCTAGTTTTTTTAAAAGGAACTTTTTAAAAAATGTACTTTTTACACAAGGTACTTTATAAAAGGAACTTCTTAGAAAAGGTACTTCTTATAAAAGTTACCTTTTTATTAAAGGTACTTTTTATAATAGGTACTTTTTATAATAGGTACTTTTTATAAAAGGTACTTTTCATAAAAGGTACTTTTTATAAAAGGTACTTTTTAATAAAAGGTACTTTTTTATAAAAGGTACTTTTTATAAAAGGTATTTTTTATAAAAGGTACTTTTTATAAAAGGTACTTTTTATAAAAGGTACTTTTTATAAAAGGTACTATTTATAAAAGGTCCTTTTTATAAAAGGTACTTTTTATAAAAGGTACTTTTTATAAAAGGTACTTTTTATAAAAGGTACTTTTTATAAAAGGTACTTTTTATAAAAGGTACTTTTTATAAAAGGTACTTTTTATAAAAGGTACTTTTTATAAAAGGTACTTTTTATAAAAGGTACTTTTTATAAAAGGTACTTTTTTTAAAAGGTACTTTTTATAAAAGGTACTTTTTATAAAAGGTACTTTTTATAAAAGGTACTTTTTATAAAAGGTATTTTTTATAAAAAGTACTTTTAATAAAAGGTACTTTTTATAAAAGGTACTTTTTATGAGTTATTTTTTATGAAAGGCACTTTTTACAAAAGGTACTTTTTATTAAAGGTACTTTTTATAAAAGGTATTTTTTATAAAAGGTACTTTTTATAAAAGGTACTTTTTATAAAAGGTACTTTTTATAAAAGGTACTTTTTATAAAAGGTACTTTTTTTAAAAGGTACTTTTTATAAAAGGTACTTTTTATAAAAGGTACTTTTTATAAAAGGTACTTTTTATAAAAGGTATTTTTTATAAAAAGTACTTTTTATAAAAGGTACTTTTTATAAAAGGTACTTTTTATGAGTTATTTTTTATGAAAGGCACTTTTTACAAAAGGCACTTTTTACAAAAGGTACTTTTTATTAAAGGTACTTTTTATAAAAGATACTTTTTAATAAAAGGTACTTTTTTATAAAAGGTACTTTTTATAAAAGTATTTTTTATAAAAGGTACTTTTTATAAAAGGTACTTTTTATAAAAGGTACTTTTTATAAAAGGTACTATTTATAAAAGGTCCTTTTTATAAAAGGTACTTTTTATAAAAGGTACTTTTTATAAAAGGTACTTTTTATAAAAGGTACTTTTTATAAAAGGTACTTTTTATAAAAGGTACTTTTTATAAAAGGTACTTTTTATAAAAGTTATTTTTTATAAAAGGCACTTTTTGCAAAAAGCACTTTTTACAAAAGGTACTTTTTATAAAAGGTACTTTTCATAAACGGTACTTTTTATAAAAGGTACTTTTTATAAAATGTACTTTTTATAGAACTTTATTTTTATAAAAGCTACTTTTTATAAAAGGTTATTTTTATAAAAGGCTCTTAATATAATATTAAAGATTCCTTTTATAAAACGTTACTTTTATAAAAGGATGTTTTTTTTAAGTTCTTTTTACAAAAGCCCAATTATTCTGAGCAACTCTCTTGCGATCTGGCTCATTTTAAAAAATTTTTTTTTTGCTCACGTCATAAACAGCTGAATTCATTTAATCTGTTTCCTTTTTGCAGAAACTAAGCATATTTTTTGGCTCGCTTGTTAGCTTTTAGCTTTTAACATATAAAATATATTTTTTAATATTCGTTTTGTAAAAAAGTTATTTAAAAATTAAATAAAAATATTTTTACCGTTTACCAATGTAAATATATTGTTTCTCAACAGCTGCCAGCAACAATTTATATCCGGTCAAATTGTATTTTCTTTTTTTTGTACATAAAAAGAAAAATGTTCAACATTTTCTTTTCCTCTTATAACAAATAAATCCACTTTAACATGGCTTAGGTTTGCTAGCACTTACAAAGTTAACATCTTATTTTAGTGAGAAAAATATGTATAAGAAAAAAACTAAAGCTCATCATAAATTCTAAAAACGCAGTTTAATATTTTATTAAAGAAATATTATATACATTTGAACAGATGAAAGAAAAGTAAAAGAGAAAATATGAAAACGTATCAAGTAAAAACGAATTTGTCTTCCTTCCTCAAAATAAGTCATATTGAATTAGTTAAAGGAAAATGGTGATGATGAAAACAAAATTGTTTTTTTTTTTTATAAAATAAAGTGTTAAAAATATTAAGCACATTATCGTTTAAAAAACAAAAAATCCTTTAGTGAAATTCAATGAGGTATAAAATGTTTGTCATATTAATACATATTTATTTTTTTATAAAATTTTAAAAAATTTTAAAGTTTATTAATGTGATATGTGTATCATATTATACAGTATATTTACTCTGCTATTTTATTAGTTAATATAAATTTGATTCATATTTTCATTTTTGTTAGTTGAATGTTAACTTGTGTTATTAAAAAAAAATTACAATATTTTCCCTGCATGTGGTAGAGAGACATATACATTTGTTCATATTTAAGCAAGGTAGAAAAACTGTTCTAGACTTTATTCATAACTTTTTTAAAGCAAATATACTTATGTATGTTAAATCAGTTGCATATAATTTTTACTTTTTTCATTAATTTATGAACTCTTTGCTGAGATTTTTAACTTTCATTTATTATTTTCTGTATTGTAAATGCACATTTTCTTAGATTTTTAAATTTTTTTATTAAAATATTAGACTTTGAAATTTATGCTGTTGAAAAGAAATTTTTGTTTTATTAAATTAAAACAAACTTATAGGAAGTTTTTGAAAAGTGTATTTAAATATAATTCATAAAACAAAAATATAAATGTTGATAATGAAAAGTATAAAAATACAAATAATACAAAAATGTTAATTTTTATATACTTTTTGCATCCATCCATTTTTACTATTTCTCAGTACTGGTGATATCGCATGGTTTGGTTGGAGCCATTGATATACTTTTTGTAGTTAATACAACGGAATTTCTGTTGAAATCATATAAATTTTTCAACTAGCCGATGAACTTGTAAAAACTCTAAATGAGTTCCTAATTTACAAATATTTCTAGAAGTTTTAAAGACCTCGCTCCCTGACGATTTTCTTAAGCAAGCAAGTACTCCGTTTCACATTTATTCCGTAACCACATTTATTTCAATAACGCAGCCAATTGTTCTTTACAATCATATAATTTCAATTAGTGTAAAATACAGATCAGAGTGTTCTTTAAAGTGATTGTAAAATTTTCTGAAGTTTTTAAAAGAAAACAATGTGTGAAAACCTCGGAAAAAATATTTGGAATTCCATGAGGTTTTTGATATAATTTATAGGGAAGCACGCAGAGCAAAATTATGGTTGGGGCACTCATGTTTGAAGAGCTTTATATATTTTTGGGATTATGATTGTGTCAACAATAATATAGTTATGATGTTATGATAACAAAACAACCATAATATTTTCCCTACAATTATATTCTGATTTGAAACTATTAAAACGTTCTTTAATTTAATTATGTATATTTCTTTAAGAAATAATTTTCCCAAAGGAGAAATATGATATTAGGGACTTTTTCAAAAAATCACCTTTAATTTTATGTGCTATTTTCAGGAAAAATACTTCAAAAAAAATTTTAAATTCTAAGGACTTTTTATTTAAAAAACAGATTCTATGGACTTTCCCTAATAGAAAAAATCTTAGATTCTAAGGACATTTTTAAGATTTTTTTTTTAATAGTCCCTGTTAGGAATTGAGACCTGTCCCGGGATAGGTGAAAATACGATAGGTTATGAAAATACATATCACGAGATTAAAAGAGGGGCAGTTCCTAAAGTACCTATCACGTGAGCGGTTTAAAAGTCTATATCACGTGATGGGTCTGAAAGTACCAGTCCTGTGGCAGATAAAAACAAGATCGGTTTTTTAAAAAAAGCTCTATAATGTATTTGGTATGTAAGTACAAGTCCCGTGTTAGGTGAATAGGACCGGTTCTCAAAAAGCTTACCACATGCTTGGTTAGAAACTCTATCACGTGATGAGTTTGAGTGTACGACCAGCCCTGTTACCAGTCCTGTGAGATGTCACAGAGGACAATTTATCCCCTTCTATAACAAGCCGATGTGACCGGTTTTTTTCATATAGAAAAACCGGTCCAGTGACCGGTCCCGTGATCGATCCCTATCACAATAAACCGGTCATGTGACGTGTCCTGGGATGGCACCTTTTCCCTAAGGGGTCCTTACAGTGTCAGAATTTTTCTTTTAGAAAAAGAAGTTTGGGGACAACGATGATTAAAGGCATTAACCCAAGTTGCTTCGGAATATATGTTGAATTTGGACAGCTTGAACAGATTGAGAGCATTACATCGATTTCCAAAACCAAATCATTTATATGGTATAAAGGGTTTTTCAATAAAAGCGCTACAAAAGTTTTTTTAAATAAAACAAAAACGGTTTTGGAAATCAATGAAATTCTTTATTCCTGTAAAAGTACGTTCGATGCAAGCATAAATCGGCCGATACTGCTGCAATTTCACGTTCGATATTCGTACGAAGTTCATCAATCGTCGCTGGCTTGTTGGCATAGACCATAGACTTGACGTAGCCTCACAGGAAATAGTATAACGGCGTCAAATCGCACGACCGAGGCGGCCAATCGACTGGACAATTTCGTGAGATAGCACGTTCTCCAAACTTGGTTTCCAATAAATTGATTGTGACATTCGCTGTGTGGCTTGTGGCGCCGTCCTGTTCGAACCACATGTCCTCCAAGTCCATATCATCCAATTGGGGCCAAAACTATTTGGTTATCATTGAACGGTAGCGATTCCCATTCACAGTAACGTGCCGGTCTTGATCATCACGGAAGAAGTACGGCCCATCGACGCCGCCGGCCCATTAACCGCTCCAAACAGTAATTTTTTCGGGATGCAATGATGACTCATGGAGTATGTGTGGATTGCTGTCTGACCAATAACGCATATTTTGTTTATTGACGAAACCATTCAGCCAGAAATGAGCCTCATCGCTAAAGATGATTTTTCGATGAAAATCCGAGTCATTTTCAAGTTGTTGCTCAGCCCAATTCACGAACATACGACGCTTCTGGTGGTCAAGCGGCTTCAGTTCTTGCGTCCATTTGATCTTGTAAGGATGTAGGCTAAGATCTTTTCGCAAAATTCGCCACAACGACGTCACAGAGATGCCCAATGCTTGAGAACGATGTGTGAGAGACACATTTAGGCTTTCTTCAACTGAAGCCTCAGCGGCAGCAATATTCTCGACACTACGGGCATTTCTTTGTCTCACTGGCACGGGAAAATTTTGTACTGTGCCTGTGGATTCAAATTTTTCCATTAGACGCTCAATTGTTGATATGCTAGGACGATTATGACGACCATAAATTGGACGTAGCGCTCTTAACGTTGAGGCCACTGGCTCCGAATTTCGGTAGAAAATTTTAATAATTTCGATTCGTTGTTGGCTCGTATATCTTTCCATCATGAAATGGAAACCCTTCCTGAAGAGAAATGTCAAAAGAGCCGCAAGATATATGGCGTCGTTTGCTGTCCCTTTCGCTCTACTTTTGTAGCGTTCCTGTTGAAAAGCCCTTTATAAAATAAACCAAATGAGAATTTTCAGCAGACAAAAAATATTAATCACACTTATTCTAGTTGTCGTCATCGATACAAGACAATGTCGTCTTGGGATTTTTTTTTTAAATTGGTATTCCCGTTGTCGTTATCGAAAATTATTGATAACTGTCGACAAGTATTTGGTATTCTGTAAGAAAATGTGACGACGATATTGTCTTGAAACGACTCTGATTTTGTCGACACAATTTTTAGTAACGACTTGAGGAAAAGTAATGACTGAAAAAAAACGAAAAAAATGGGAAGAAATATCAAATTTATTAAATGCACTTGGCCCACCGAGAATAATGTGAAATGGATGGCAGAAGGTAAAGAAAGCATGATCATATAAAGTGCATTATAAAATATAACAAAATTTATTTATAGGTTTAGCGAGACTTAAAATTTAAAGTTAAAAAAAAATTGGCCGAGTGTAATGCTACAGGTGGCGGAAGATTCAAGCAATTTACATTGAGCCCGCTGGAGGAAGCTGTGGCAAATCTTCTACAGTTTCAGAAACAGCTGAACCCTAAGTTAAAGTCGTTTCCAACACTGAGCTGATACGACCCCTAGGCTAAAAATCTTAATGTAGCTGCCAACTTTATTGTTTTGGAAATAAATGTCCGGTTTTCAAATTAGGTGCTATTGTTTCGAGCACATCTTTGAAGGCTGTTTTATTCAACCGAAAGTAACTTTCAAACCTTTTAAAATAATTAGAAGATTAAGATTCTTTAAAGTAACAGACTTTAATTTTGCTTCTCACTTGTTATCCGGCAGATTAAAGATATTGGATTTCTGTATGAGAATCTTCTTTCCAATACTATATTTTCTTTATTTTCTTCATCACTGTTATCAGAATTTAAATTACACATAAAAAACATTTTTCGCAAAAATAATAATCAAAATAAATCTGCCGACTCAATTTTTAGAGATGTGTTTTTGTTTAAATCGATTAACTGTCGACGTCGTTGCAACACTGTTTTAGAATACCAATTTGGTGTCGAAGTGATGTCGACGTCGAAGCAAAGTGATGTTGACTCAAAAACGACGACGACATTGATAACGACAACTAGAATAAGGGTGAATGTGTGTGCGAAAACCCAACATAAACAGTTATACTTTGTTTATGAGTATCGTATGGACAATTAATTTTAACTGGCTATAGATTCTCTATATAAAAATATACAAACCGGATCACGTCATTTGGCATATTTACTTCATACAGTAATTTGTTAATTATTGCTCTGCTTGCGAAAATGGGATTAATGGCCGAGGGGTTTATAGCACACCGCCACCCTGGAAGACCTTAATGATATAGGCTATTACATATATATACTCCTTAACGCTTAGTTATCCTTATATACATATTAATTTACATATGTTTAAATGTGTAAACTATACAAAAACATGTTTTTGGCAAAACTTTTATTTTTAAAAATACATACTCCCTTACTGAATTACTAATAAATATCGTACCCTAAGGAACAAAACATAGTTCTTTAAAACAAAAACTTTTAAAATAAGATTTTTTTTTAGATAACAAGCAAAATCACCATTTTTCAATAATGGCAGGAACAAGAATAGAATATTTTAAAATATTTAAAGTTTAAAATAAAGGTAATTTTAGTTATACAAAATATGTTAATCCCAGTAAAATGATACGTTTCAACACTCTGGTTATAGAACATCATATTTTGTTCCAGGACTTGTCGAAAACAAAATTGGGTCTTTTGTAACGATTTATGGAACTAGTTCTCGTTTACTTGAGGAACAATATAACAAATATAATTGTAAGTTTAATAAAAAAGTTTTTATAACAAAATTAAATTAATTTAGATGTGGGATAACAATATATTTCAATCCAAAAAAAGATATCATTATTCCGTAGTATTATGAGTAGTGCAAAAAATTTAAAATTTATTTTTTAACCTTATAAATTAAAGATTTGTCTCACGGCCAATTGTTTTGTGCGGAAAATTTTTGCTGGGCATTAAGATAACTTTTCTTTAAACTGATTTACATACAAATACTTCAACAAACGTGTTAGTTATCATGATATGTAGTTGAAATCGAATTGAAGTACTCCACACAAGTTCATTATCATATATAAATATATGTGTTTATCTTTTTTTGGTATTTGTATAAGTAATAAAGAAAACAACAATTCCGTATCCCTTTTTTAACTTTTATGTTTTCTTTTTTTTTCTTTGCTTTCTTTAAAAAAAGTTGTGATAAACTTATGCAAAACTACTACTTCAACATTTTATTTTTCTTTTCTCTAAGAGATTTACATATTTATCAATGATTGTGGAAGTTCTTTTTTACTTTTGTAACTTTTTGCATACATGTACAGATTTGTTTAACACAATTCTATTTTTTTTATAAAATGGGAAATAATGCATGTGAAAGCAGTCACACTTCTCATTAAAGGACTAAGCAAAATATTATACTTAAATAAGATGTGAATTATTTGATTCATAAAACTATCAATTTAAATACATAGTTATAACAATAACATTTAAATATTTTTTTATTTCCATTCTCGAAAATGTGCAGGAGTGTCAAAATTTGGGACCCAAAGATGACGCCCCTGATAAGGCTGAGAAAATAAAGAATCACGAGTGTCTCTACCAGCACCACGAAAAATTTCATTAGAATCCAAATACCCAGCAAAAGATGGCATTTTTATTTCCTATTTATTTGTTGAATGACCACTGTGCCGTGTCCTTAAAAAGTTGATTTTACTGTATACACAGATAAATTGGAAAAACTTGTTCTTGTGTATCAATTTACTATACATATATTTGTCTGGTTGTCACTTTAAAAGACATTTTGTGGTTGACACTTTAATATATTCTTTCGAAAGAATTATAATGCAAATAAAGCAAGTAAAGGCATTAAAGTCGCCTTTCTTGAATTTTTTTTTATACACTCCACAATATTTTTGTTAATGATCAAATAAAAAATTTAATTTGAGAAAATATATCCGAGGTAAAAGTAAAATTTGTCTGGTGAAAAACCCTTTTTTGGTGTAAAACAATTTTTGTGGTAAAAAAATATAAAGTAAAAAAACTTTCATGGTGAAAAATTTTATTTTGTTTTTTTTTTAAGTTTAAAAATAAATTTTTAAGGTGCGTATCGTATATTATTATTTACCTGAGGGCATCCAATGAAAAATCATGACAAAATGTTTTATTCACCAAATGCTAATATTAAATTTTACAAAAAGACCCAAATTTGAATGGAAAATTTAGAGGTAGATCTTAAAATTTACGGCTGAACTGATTCTGCTCATTTGAAATACTAAATTGCTCAAGAGGATAACAAACAATCAGGACTAAAACGAGAAACAACACTTACATTTTTACGCCGGGATCAACATTTCAACAGACCAGAAACAGACGGACATTGCCAGATCGGCTTAGAATTACTTAAGGATCATGAGTATATATGTTTACGCTTTATAGCAGGGGTGCCCAAAAGTTCCTTATGGAAGAGCAAACACCAATACATTTAAGGAATAACTTATTTTGATTCTATATTTTTTATTGTAAAACCAATTCATACAAAGAAAAAAAAAAATAATATTTCATATCATACGTCAAACAAAAACAAAATCTACATTGTTGATCGCTGTCGTGAATGTTTACCAGCAAAACATACGAAAGTGTTGTTGCTTTGCACTTGCAAGTATACAGTGAAGAACAACAAAAAAAAAACTAATAAGGCAAAGTTGTTTGTGTGTTTCGTATTGCTATTGCTGAGTGCTCTTTGTGCAGCCTGTAGCTAAGCGCTTTTACAAATACAAATGAGCATCAAGTGCATAGGGCTTGGGCACCCTTGCTTTATAGCGTCTTAGACCTATATTTAGATGTGTTAAATACGGATAGAAAAATTGATAAATACCCTCTCATTTGTATATGTGTAGGGTATACAAATAAAAAGAAAAAAATCTTTATCAGCTAGTTCAATTGTTTACGTTTAAAGAATTTTTCACGAAAAATATAATTATTTTCGGAAATTGAATTACGATAAAAAATGATCGTGGAAAAAAATTCTGTTTCTGTGCAAATTTCATTTTCTGATCGAATATTTCAGATTTTTAGATAATAAACGAAGCCGAAGAACAATTTCAATTTGGCATTAAATTTAATATAACTTTTGTTTTTTGTATCTATCTACAACTTATCTACTGCCGCCTTAAATACCTCCAATGCTTCCGTGTGTGTAAGACAATTATAAACATTTTTTATGTAAATATACACACAAGTGTTGTACGGTGAAATTGTTTAAAAAGTGTCTTATTAGCAAACTACATATTTAATATTTTAGAAATTTCAAAAAATCAGTAGTTATCCCATATTCCAAGAAACATTTATACCAAATTTCAAGCTTCCATCAAAATGGGTTTGTGCAGCCCATCAATGGAATAATATCCAAGTTGTTGCTCCTCTCCGTACGGATGTCAAAAAAATTCCGTCTTACCAGTTGGAGTAGGGGCTAAATTAACCAACACGTATATAAAATATCAGATTCCTAACCAAAGGGGCTTGGGCAAGCTTTTAAGCAGGATATTTCCGCTTTTTGACCTTCCACGAAGGAGTTTTCAAAAATTCTGTCTGATCAGATGTCGTAGGAAGATGAACGTATATGCAAAATTTAAACTTCCGGGTTCCAATGGTTTTGGTGGGCCGTCAAAAGAAAGGATTTTCCCCTTTTTTGTTTCACCCCAAAGGTTTCTCCAAAAAATCCATCTTAGCTGATGTCTAGGCCGAAGGAGAAGCCTTTATACCAATTTTCAACTTCTTACCTACAAGGGTTTGGAGAGTTGTCTCCTTGATGCCCCTTCCAGTGGAAAATACCAAAAAATACCTTCTAAGAGGATATATATGCCGAGAAGTAACCCATGCGCCAAATTTTAACTTCCAAGCTCTAGTGGTTTGCCGGGCCGCTAAGCGGAGACTTTCACCTTATTTGCCCTTCTCCGTAGTGTTTTGCGAAAATTCTCTGATGTCTACGCAGGGGAAGGAACCTTTATACAAAATTTCAACTTCCTAGCTACAAAATTTGGGCGGGCCGTCAAATGAGAGACTTTTTCCCTTGTTACCCCTTCCCATTAGTATTTTAAAAAATTGTGGCTGGCCATAAAGGGAAAAAATTTCTCCTCTGTTAGCTGATGACTACATCGGATTAGAAACCTTCATACTATATTGCATCTTTCTAGCTCCAGCTAGGAAATACTGTCTGGTGGAAACCAATGCCGAGAGATCTAGCAGTTTCGGCTGAACATTACGGGTATACTTTTACCTTTTTGCGCCTCCCCGTAGGCTTTTCCGAAAACCCTGTCTTAGCTGATGTCTACATAGGAGGCGGACCCTTCCCACCAATTTTTTACTCTCGAGTTCTAGTGGCTTAGAGAGGCCCTTAAGCAGGCTTTTTCTTGTTCATTAAGCCAACATTTTTACCTGGTGAAAATTCCAAAATATACCCTTGAGATATAGGCCACTTTCAAAAACCAAATATTAATAATATTTTAATTAAATAATGAAGATGTCATAAATTATGTTTCATAAAATTTAATGCAAAGTTTCATCATATATATAAAAACTTAATAAATATTATGATGAATTGATTTCAAATGATATATGAAACAGTTTCATCTAAAAAGGGAACATTTTTTCCCTGAGTTGTGGTCCAAGTATGAACTAATTATACGAGGGCGAATCAATTAGTCCGTGACTTTCCCTCGTAGTTATATGAAATGCAACACTGCTTCCATCAAGCACCACTTCTTAATAGACTACTGTCAAATTTTGGGCAAGATCCGTCATTTAATTTGCGTTAAACAGCAGGATTTTTCGAGGTCCATAAAATAGGCATTTGTTTGATCAATAATTTCATCGTTGGAGCTAAATCTCTTTCCACCGAACCATTTCTTTAGGTTTGGAAACAGGAAATAGTCACTGGGGGCTAAATCCGGAGAATAGGGCGAATGAGGGGGCAATTCGTAGTCAACTTCATGGATTTTTGCCATGGAAACTAAGCCGTCACACGATTTCGTTGGTGGTCGATTGTGATTGTGATTGTGCGGAAACCTTTCTAATACCCAAGTGATAGTTCAAAAGTGAAACCACTGAGCCATGTGAGATGACTATGTCTTCCACAATCAATCTCACATTCAATCTGCAATCGGCCAACACTATATCGTGAATTTTTTCAATTGTTTTGGGTGTAGAGACCTCAACTTGGCGTCCAGAACATTCGGCATCTTCTGATGTTTTGTAATTATTTATCGAAATTGATTTAGAAAATTTTAGATATGTACTTACGAATTTGTTAGCGATAGCGGAATTATAACCCATTTCGGTGACATTTACATGCAAACCGATTTTAGCGAAAAGCAATAGGGAGTTTTCTTGAGCTTATGTATTTAAGTGCTGCAAATTCCATCATATATCATTTTTAGAATAATATAAATGACGTGTCTATCCCTCATTCATATCGCTACATCATCCTCCAATACCAGATAGGGCCAACATACAGGAAATTATTGCTTACTATTTGTTGGGACTTTAGCACACTTAAATACTATAATGTAATTTCATAAACATATTTTTATAGTTGAAAATTATTTTTGGGCAACTCATATTTGGCCTGTATTAGGTCTAAAAATATACCGATTTTTACCCACGTTAATAGGCTGATTTAAGTTAGAATACCGAATTTAACCTTAATATTTGCGACCTGTTGCGTGTGAATAAAAATACATGCACACACCGATGGAAGGACATCGCCTTATCGTCCCAAAAAGTGCAGCATGTAGGTTGGATATATTTTGTGCTTGAGTCGAAGGCCGTAGTTGCTAGTACTCTTTCCTTCTTTTTATATAATATCATTTATTGTATTATATAATTCTAATAAAATAAAAAACAAACATCAGCACAAATTTATTATAATGACCTTGATTTAATAACACAATACGGATAAAAACGACATTACGTGTTTGTTTGTTAATACCATTTTCTTGACTTAACTTTCATTAATTTGCCTACAATTATAATAAATTATTATGTGCTTTATTTTGTATGATGAAGCTGACCTCTCTCATTTGCATTCTTACACTCACATAAAACAAATTAAAGTGTCAGAAAGCATCTTTTATAATACAATAAAAAGGATACTTTTGTTTTTAAATTATATTTAACATTAACCAATTAACATAATACATAACATCACTAACGTTTTTCATACTTTACGATCATTTCAATGTGAAAGTCGTCGGACGGTCGTTTTAAAAAAAAAGATAGTAACGTCTATGACAAAAGAAGAATTTTAATTATGGTCTTTAGTCAGTCACTCATTCTCTTACTCACTGTCATATTTACAACGACAATATAACAGCATAACGAGCATTGAATATTATATTTTTCATGTTTTTTTTTTTTGCAAACATTTTCTGTTTGTGTTTATCAAAGAAGTGAAAATTTGTTAAAATTTTTTTGATAGTAGTTTGTGTACACAGTGGGTTGGAGTAATAGAAATAGCAGTAGTGTTAGTGCTGCTGTTATTTGTGGCTGTATTCGTTTAGCATATACAATCTGAAGTGGTTTTGTAATTATGAAAAGTTATGTAAATTAACACACCAAATATGTAGATAAGCACTTAATAAATAACTTAACAAAAATGAAATGTATATAATAAGACAAAAGAAAATTAAATTTGTATTTAAAGGATGACGACAATAGCAAAGGAAATACAATTTTTGATTTTTTTTTTTTGTTTAACAAAGATTCTTTATCATCATAAGAAACAGACGTTGTTAGGAAAATTTTGTAGCTAATTAAAGTTGATTTGTTTATAGGATAGTAAAGATAAGATTTATTAATATTCTCAAAGGAAGTAAAATGAAAAGTAAATATTGTTAAAATTGTTGAACTTTTGTTGAATATATTTTAAGAAATTTTTAGATCTGGTCAGTGATGTAAGTAAATAATGTTAATTAGAAAATTATAAAGCAAATTACTTTTTGTTATGGATTAAAATATATGATAAAAATACAAGCATATAAAAAAGACGAAATAGATTATTAAAAATACTTTCCAATTCAAATCTCCGATTTAATGAAACTTAAATATATAACAAATAAAAATCTATAGTTATGCAGTTACAGTCTTAAGTCTAACTTTAGGATGTATGCCCGTAATTTCAAGCAATAAGTAACTATTTGTACTTAAATATCCAGCAAAAATTAAGCTGCCAAAGAAGATATAAAAGCATCACTACAATGGCAAAGGCATCACTCCTTTCCTGATGGTTTCATCAATGAATTTAAAATTTGCGTGTCATAGGATGGAAGTATTCAAATATAGCTACTATCATTATTTATACTTTACTCTAAAGAAGCAACCCAGCAAAACTTTGGTAATGGGTGCGACATTCTCATGCGTTACCTTGTAATGATAGCTCGTTACCTTTTTCATTATTTGCAAGCATAAAGTAATAAGTTACTCATTATTGATTACGTAATATATGATTTATAATTGTAAAATAATAATTGATATATTTTTGAAAATCAATTTTAAGATACATTACTTTGTGTTTTTTTGTAAGCAAAAGGGTAATGTATGTTTGTTTTGACAACATTAGCGAAAAAATGAAGCACAACAATTCATTATAGTTTAAAGCAATCCAACACTAAAGTAATTACTTTGAGGCTCATCGCCTGTAAAATTCATCATTTAAGTGAAGTGTAAAGTAATCCATCGGCCCCTATGGCTATACATTACTTTACCCATTATTTGGTAATGTGTGGTTTTGCTGGGAATGATAATACAATGATTTGATATTCTGATGCACGAGTAGAAAATGTTTATATACTTTAATGAAAATTTAATTCAAAAGCATACTGAAAAATAAGTTTAAAGAAGCAAACTTTATGCACTGACATAGAAATATTCTTTTTTGGAACAACTAAATAATTCTGCATTAATGAAAAAGCATTTTTTGGAAACCTTGAAATATTTTTTAAAAATTTTAAAGAATTTTTGGAAAAATTTAAAATAATTTTGGATAATTTAAAAACTTTTAGACAATTTTAAAATATTTTTGAACAATTTAAAATAATTTTTGGATAATTTGAATACCTTTTAAGACACTTTGGAATAATTTTTACACAATTTTAAAATAATTTTCGATTATTTTAAAACATTTTGTTACATTTTAAAAATTATTTTGGAAAATACTGAATTTAATTTCAAAATGGTGTAGTGTTAAATAATATATAAAGTTCAAACATGCACAGGTTGTGTCGCCATAACTATGTACCTAAAGCTAAAAAAAATTATAAAAGTTCATCAGAACTATTTTCTCATTAAAATTTTTGATTTTTAATGATCAGAAAACAATATTTTCTGTAAATGCTTTAAATTCAGAAAATATATGATATACTATCATTTATGCTTTGAAAGCAATGAAGGGTGATTTTTAAAGATAAGCATCGGCTTTGTATCCAAATCACTACATTTAGAACAACACCCAAAAATCATAAAGGAATGTTAACTGAAGTTTAGGAAGCAATGAAAGAAGTTATAGCCACAGAATGACTACCTTTTTTTTTTTTTTTGCTGGATACCTACTTGTTTTTGTTCGCCTACACGAATCTAGCAAATTTGAAGAAAACTTCGTTAATCAATTTTTGCAATTTTTGAAAACAAAAAAACTAATTTCGAGCTGTCATTAAATATTTGTACTTGAAAAACAAAACTATAAGGAGAATTAAATATGAGTGAGAAGAAGTCCAAGAAATATTTGTACCAGTATGTCAGCTCATGTAAAAGTTTTATTGACCACTAGAATATAGAAAAGCAATAAGCGGACAATATTGTTCATCATTGTTGGTTCAACTAAGCCTAGCAATCAGGAAAAATTCTCCCATTTAAACAGAAATATATGTGATTTTTCTTATCAAGTTAATGCACACTTGTTCAGTTTTGATGGAAAAAATACACAAGTTGAAATTTGAATTGTTGCGACTTTTACTTGTTTTCAAAGTTTAAGATATACGTCGGCGGAAAAAGATTCTAGACGAATAAGGAGGTATCTCAGCAACAGAAGACTATTTTGGAGAGCTTCCAAAATCATAATTGACTGAAGGCTCAAAAAAAAATTGGACAATCACTGAATGAAGTCTATCGCGCGAAAAGAAGATTATTTTGAAAATTAAAAAAATATCAGCACAAAAAATAGGTTTTTTTATGAGGAAAGAGGCAGTAGTGTTTGCTAACATCAATCATCAATTTATCTACATTGTAGTTCTCAGGAAAGATCTCTGCGGGGAAGTTATTCTGCATACGGCAAGTTTAACAATAAATAAATAAATCGAGTTCTTTCTATATTGCAAATAATAAACACTGTTTGAAATAATAGCAAAATTTATTTATAACAGACTCTAAAATTACCAAAAAAAACTCTTTAATAGCACTCTTTGTTTACACGAAGTAAAAAGACTAAACGTTAGCCACACTTTAGTTCTTGACACTTAGCGCTTTATTTAAAACCTGAACTAAAGCATCACCGAAGTACCCGTATTTATATGATGGTCAGGTATTATAGTTATTCCCAGTTATTACTACACTAGATTTTTTCAGCTGTCAAGATTCGCGTGAAGAAATTTCTTGTTACAATAAAAACTCCGGCTTTGGGATAAGTTTACATATCTCAAAAGCACATATATCTAAGTAATATCGTTAGTACAGAACGCCACAACCAATATTCAGACGATGATCCCATGAGTTAATAGAGTTGAATATAAACTTTTTACCCATATATAGGAGTTGTATTCCATCTGTGGTCGGAAATATGTGGTTTAAATAGTAGAGAAATGAATACTGGGTAAAGTAGTTAATACACTGATTTTAAAAGTCAAGGCACTTGAACGATCCTTTCATCAAATTGAATTTTCATGTTCAGTCCTATCGGATTCTTAAAACGTCTCGACATTTATAACCTCCTTTTTGCCTCAAACTCAGCATGATCTGTCATGCAATCGAAGGAAACTTAATGACGAATACTGCTGTCATATGCAAAAGATAAGATTGTGTTGATAGTTTGATCAAGAAGTTACCGAGAGAAAAGGAAAATCAGAACTTACAGAACACCTACATTCTGCAGAAACTCGCTGGAAATAAATCGAGAAATATCATTACCGACACCACCAGAATGCCTTAGAAATATCAAGAGCAACCACTTTGTTTTCACGAAACCTGTAAATGGAACGAATACCCTGTGGATCGACTTAAATGGAGGGACTGAAACCCTGAAAAAATGGGTTATGGTTTGGGTTCAGGTTAATCGAAATAAAATATTCAGGTTCGGTTTGGTTCAGGGTTCGGGTTCAACATTTAAAAAAAAATATAAATATTTTATCAATAGGAAATTTATGTATTTTTCAAAGAAATTTTTGTATAATTTTATAATTAATATATTCTTTAAGTTTTCTTATTTTAAATTAGTTCTTTGAGCGACAAAAAGAATTTCAACGCTGAAAATGCGCTCTCATTTGAAGAATTTGACTTAGAAAATCGTTCCTTTTTTTTTGAAACTTGTTCGAGCATATTCTGAAGAACAAGATATTGATTCTTCATAAAATTATCTTCTCTTTCCATTTGCAAATTTTTGAAAATTTCAATTGCTTTTAAAATTTGTTTTTTTTTAGGATTTTCAAGATCTTCGGGACGTAGCATTAACTTAAATCTACTATCTAGATATAATGCTTGCAGGATTATAAAAAAAATGGATTATTAATAAAGTGGTTTTCTCATTTTTAATACTTAAATAAAATTCTTGTGAAAATGTTTTTGTTTGGTCATCTTCTTTTACTAAGCCATATTCTATAAAAATCGCCTAAAGTCATCTGTTCTTGTTGTACTTTCAGCGGTAATTTTTTAACAGGTTCAAAAACTTCTATAAATTCATCACAAATATTCCAAATATTATCATTCATAGCATCCAGTAATTCCGAACAAAAACTTCTGTATTCCAATAAGGCTTGAACCATTTCATAACTGGAATTCCATCTAGTTTGACAGTCTAGTACAGTTTTTTCAAGTTTAGCTCTTAGTTACAGAAGAAATTTCTGGTGTTCTCAATTTTTGCAAATAGCTTTGCATTGATCAAGTATTTGCTTTAAAGGTCTAGATATAGTGTCGTGCACTACAAACTGGAATGCAAGAAATGTACTATTTTTTATGATTTTTCTATCAAACATTTTTCACGCCATGAACAGCAAGAATATTTTTTTATATTTTTGAACCCGAACCTAGTTAAATTTTAGCGCTGAACCCTAAAATTTTACTAGGTTCGGGCCCAGAACAAGATATTGATTCTTCATGAACCCAAACGGGTTCAGGTTCGGTTTCAGTCCCTGCTTAAATGACAGCCATTAATGGTAATGAAATTTTAATGGTAATAAAGAATTTCTAAGTACACCCAGAAAACAGTATCAGTTGTGTCCAACGAATTTTTTGCCAATCGAATTCTGGTGGTTACAACAACTGTCTTCGTATTAAATTATATTTTTAGTTGTGAAAGCCAATATTTAGTTGTACAATTTTATATTTATTATCCACAGAAATATTGCTACGTTCCACAAAATTTTATTTAAAAAAAATGCATTTTTAAAATGTTTCGGTATCAAACCTGGGCAGTTCACACTCTTGCTTACTGCACCACAACTAATTTAAATTTTCTTTGATATATTTGCCATTTAACGCTTTGAATGTTTTATTTTAATTAAAAAATATATTTTTTAAATGTTTGCCTTTTCCGGGATTCGAACTCGGAAATTCTGAGTACTAGGCTACCTCTTTACCTACTACACCACAAACACTTATAACTTTTGATGGCCAATTTTGAATTTAAACAATTTGTTAGGAAAAGAAATGTTAGTACAAAATTTGTTTATCAACACCAATCATTAGTGACGTCTATTATCAATACAATCCACAATTCGATTGCTTCTACTGAAACCCTAATTTAATATTTGATCAGAATAAACGTACTTGTATTTAACACTTTTAAATATCGACAATTCTTTAATAAATATTATAGATTGAACCAAATTACTAATATATTCACTAAATAAATGGTGGCTTCCAAACGAATTTTATTTTTAAAGATGATTGAAAATATCAATAATTAAATAATAGGATTTATTTTTGTTTTATTTTCCCTGTTTTTTATTCCCAATACAACATTTTTGCTTTATTAATGTATTTTAGGTCATTCTAAATAAAATTAAATCCTCACAATTAAATGTTAACGGTTTTGATAGAATTACAACCAATATTTTCTCTGGGTGTATGAACTATTAAAGTTGCATGGGCTATACACGTTACTCTCTGAAATTCTGACAGTGAGTATTCGCTTTCGGGTAAGAATGAGTTTCTTGCAAAGACTGCAGTTGAGTCTCACACACTCAGTGAATATTTGGTCGGGGCAATGGATCTCCGAAGATCAGAAATAAGACACAGCTCGAAAAGAAGCTTTTCACTTCAAAACATTTTGGAGCACTACACAACACAACTAAATTTGTTGTCAATCGAATAGTTCAGATGCAACAATCGAATATTTACACTCAGAAAAAAAAAAAAAAGTTAGTAAAAAAATTGTAAACTGTTTTCAATCCCACTTTACTATTTTTGTACTGATTTTTAGTAAAAAAAAATATTATTTAGCAAATCTTTTTGCTATTTACATTTTACAAATTACAGAGTTTTTACAGACTATTTACAAATTTTTGTTGCTAATTTCAGAAATCATTTTATAAATTTTTGAAAACCGATTTGCTAAGATTAGCAAAAAAAAATTACTAATTTTAAAAAGAGGATATTGAAGGAAATCTTATTTATAATTAAAACTTACACCTTAAAACTTAAATTGCCTTAAAATGTTACATATATTAAAAAAAGGTATCGGAAGTAAATATACCGACTCATGTCTGAAAATAGGACATCCACTTAAAATAGCACTAAAACGTTTTTTTTTTGTTTAAAAATCAGCCCTAAAAACAATTAAAATTTGACCTTAAAAGTAAAAAAATTACTTAAATATTTTTCAAACAGAAACTACCAAATAAAAAACCAAATGATAAATTCGTTTATGTTAACAATTTTTAAGATTTTTAAGCCTTGAAATAAATAAATAAAATAAAAAAAAATTTATGCTCGATAAAAAAAAAATTCCACTTTACAAAAAGTTTACTAAGATTTAGTAGCGGCTACTAATTTGTCTACTAATTTTATTGTACTACACATCAGCAGATATGTGTTGCTAAGATTAGCAAAAAATATCGTTGTTCTCAAATTAGCAAAATTTCCCGTAATAACAGCAAAATTTTCAGTTGCCATTACAGACTTTTTTTGGTGAATGTACCACAATTGAATCATTCGAGTTGCAATAAATTTGGTTGTTAGCATGAATCGTGGTTCTCTGTGGAGGTTCTCTCATGTTTGCAGATACGCCAATTTTTGAATGCTTCATCTCTAGATCTGTCCACACTTTTGAATGTTTTCTAAAACCAACATGGTTTTAGAAAACAACCTGCTACAAATTAAACATTTGTAGCAGGTTGTTGATTGGTGAAAATTTTTTTTATTTATGTTTCAGAAATATTCTTATAATAATCCATGCATAAAAATTTAAGATATCTTAAAATAACAAAAAACTTTTGTAAAATATTTTCAACGAAAATTTAAAATTTTGATTTTTTTTGTATTATATACAAATTATATGCTCGGGATTGCATTTCTTGTATTATTATTTTGTATTTGAATCTGTAATTGTTGGAAAAATATTTGTGAATAATTTGAAGAATTTTTATTATTAATTGGGAAGGTTCGATTAATTTTGACCCATGGCTTCTGAAGGAATATATTTGTGACGAGACTTTAACCAAGCAAGATATAATGTACGATTTTTTAATTAATTTTTAGTCTTTTCCATTATCACTCAAATATTTATTTTAGATGCGAATTCATGTACTACAAATGTTTATGTGTAAACAAAGCAACAACGTTGTCTTAATACAATCCTAAAAAAAAGGAAAAATTAATATTAGAAATACGCACGAAATATACATATTTTTAAAAAGTACTAGAGAAAATGTATAAAAATCAATGCCAATAAGACAAAGTCCAATGAACGGAAATGAAAAAGGAAGGAAATGCAAACAGTAAAACATACTAAAATATACAGATATTGGAAGACAATATGTACAATGCAATAACAACAACTTTTACTTCTGCCAATGGCAGCCAGAGGAAACGAGAAAAATGAAAAAAAAAAAAATATAATACATATAAGGAGTAGAAGGACATTTTCATACAACTTAAGACAGCAAATCATATACACTTAACTTCATCTATAGTCATTGGACTTGAAGAGTAAACATTATGATTTTCAAAATTCATATTTGCAGTAACACAACTAAAGCAGTCAATGCTGGTGTTCCTTTTGGCATAAAATTATTACCAGGGGGTTATAAAAAACTGCAACAATACCATAACATTGCTGATGTTATTGTTGCTGTTTTCCATGAAGAACCAAAAGTGATTATATGCAAAAAATTACATCAAGCTTATAATAACATGACTACACAAAGTTATATACTGCAAAAAAAAAAACACATTCATAGCTACAGACGCCCTGAATTACCATACATAGTTACTGCTTGCTTGTATGTAATGGTGTCATAGGTTGTGTCATTACAAGAAAATTGTTGCTAGTTATTACAACACTGTTGCTGCTGCCTTCCCCCTGTGTCATACTTTTGCAAACTTTGCCATAAGGATAAAATTAATGCACATAAAGTTAATAATAGAAAATCTTATTCTATAGAATTGAATTTCTTCAAGTTAAGACTTTAATGTGCACTAAGGTTTCCGGATAAATAACAAAATTAAAGTAATACCACTCAAATGATATGTATTATTGAGTTTGAATATGGAAAAAATAAATACAAATATATACGAGTATGAAGAGGATCCCATTTTTTAAAGAAATTTAAAGTTAAATGTGAACCAAAAATAATCCCTATAGCACAGAAAATAAAAAGTATAAAATAAGAGGTACTTTTTATAAATTAATACACTTTTTTAAAATAAAAGTTACTTTTTTAAATAAAAGGTAATTTTTAGATAAAAAGTATTTTTTTAAATAAATGTACTTATTTTAAATAAAAGGTACTTTTTTAAATAAAAGGTACTTTTTTAAATAAAAGGTACTTTTTTAAATAAAAGGTACTTTTCTAAATAAAAGGTACTTTTTTAAATAAAAGATACTTTTTTAAATAAAAGGTACTTTTTTAAATAAAAGGTACTTTTTGAATGAAAGGTGCTTTTGAAAGAAATAATGCTTTTTAAATAAAAGGTACTTTTTAAATAAAAGGTACTTTTTAAATAAAAGGTACTTTTTAAATAAAAGGTACTTTTTAAATAAAAGGTACTTTTTAAATAAAAGGTACTTTTTAAATAAAAGGTACTTTTTAAATAAAAGGTACTTTTTAAATAAAAGGTACTTTTTAAATAAAAGGTACTTTTTAAATAAAAGGTACTTTTTAAATAAAAGGTACTTTTTAAATAAAAGTCACTTTTTTAAATAAACGGTATTTTTTAAATAAAAGGTACTTTTTTAAATAAGAGGTACTTTTTTAAATAAAAGGTAATTTTTTAAGTAAAAGATACTTTTTTATATAAAAGGTACTTTTTTAAATAAAAGGTACTCTTTAAATAAAAGGTACTTTTTAAATAAAAGGTACTTTTTTAAATAAAAGGTACTTTTTTAAATAAAAGGTACTTATTTTAAATAAAAGGTACTTTTTTAAATAAAAGGTACTTTTTTAAATAAAAGGTACTTTTTTAAATAAAAGGTACTTTTCTAAATAAAAGGTACTTTTTTAAATAAAAGGTACTTTTTGAATGAAAGGTGCTTTTGAAAGAAATAATGCTTTTTAAATAAAAGGTACTTTTTAAATAAAAGGTACTTTTTAAATAAAAGGTACTTTTTAAATAAAAGGTACTTTTTAAATAAAAGGTACTTTTTAAATAAAAGGTACTTTTTAAATAAAAGGTACTTTTTAAATAAAAGGTACTTTTTAAATAAAAGGTACTTTTTAAATAAAAGGTACTTTTTAAATAAAAGGTACTTTTTAAATAAAAGGTACTTTTTAAATAAAAGGTACTTTTTAAATAAAAGGTACTTTTTAAATAAAAGGTACTTTTTAAATAAAAGGTACTTTTTAAATAAAAGGTACTTTTTAAATAAAAGGTACTTTTTAAATAAAAGGTACTTTTTAAATAAAAGTCACTTTTTTAAATAAACGGTATTTTTTAAATAAAAGGTACTTTTTTAAATAAGAGGTACTTTTTTAAATAAAAGGTAATTTTTTAAGTAAAAGATACTTTTTTATATAAAAGGTACTTTTTTAAATAAAAGGTACTCTTTAAATAAAAGGTACTTTTTAAATAAAAGGTACTTTTTTAAATAAAAGGTACTTTTTTAAATAAAAGGTACTTTTTTAAATAAAAGGTACTTTTTTAAATAAATGGTACTTTTTTAAATAAAAGGTACTTTTTTAAATAAAAGGTAATTTTTTTAATAAAAGGTACTTTTTTAAATAAAAGGTACTTTTTTAAATAAAAGGTACTTTTTTAAATAAAAGGTACTTTTTTAAATAAAAGGTACTTTTCTAAATAAAAGTTACTTTTTAAATAAAAGATACTTTTTTAAATTAAATGTGTTTTTTTAATAAATGGTACTTTTTAAATAAAAGTTATTTTTTAAAATAGGTACTTTTTTAAGTAAAATGTACTTTTTGAGTAAAAGGTAATTTTTTAAAGAAAATATACATTTTTAAATAAATGGCAATTTTTTAAATAAAATGTACTTTTTTAAATAAAAAAATATTATTTCAAATAAGAGATACTTTTTTGAATAAAAACGGTAACATGTTATAGCACTTCGGATAATATTTCCTTTTTACTAATGGGCATTATGACCATCTGTAAATACGATTGATTAGATTGGTTACACAAAAAATCTTTTCTCAGCGAAGCCGACTTTGCACATACCACAGAGTGAAAACCTGTAAGCCCGACTACGCGTAAAGGCTTCATTCAATGAAATGGATATTGCACACACCAACTTTGGAGGGCAGAGTGGAGAACGCCTAAGCCCGACCGTTAGCCAAAAACTTAGAAAAACTTTAATGACCTATCCCCCCAATGGGATATATGTCCTTTTAAAAATGGTCTTAATTAAAATGTAAAATTTCTCCATTTTTTTCTAGAACTATGACCAAAATCATTTTAGTTATGGTCCCCATTTTAATTTGAATGTTATGACTAAAACATTGTCGTCTCTTATGCTTAAATCGTAACTGTGAAATTAACCAATCGCCTCACATTACATTCATTAAAATTACATATTTTATTTTACATTTAAGTTTAATTAAAAAAATATTGAACATAATGATCTTGAGTACTAATTTAGGATAATTTAACATCCAGTAACTGTCAAATTAATTAATTGTTTTTTTATTATTAATTGGTGAAATAAATAATAGGAACTAAAAACAATGAAACTTAAAGTTTAGCTGAAAGTTTATATATAATTATCTGGATATTTATTTATTGAATTATTAAGCTCTACTTTTTTCTTGAAGTTTGTTATTTAGATAGTAGATTTAATTAACCACATAAGGCCCTAATGGCTCGGTTATGTAAATGAAAATTTAATTTAAAAAAAATGCATTAATCTGTTGCTGAAATTATTCATAATACTTAGTTTACTTAACAGTTACATTAAAAATTCTACCATCTAACATTAAATGCTACGTCATCATGATATTACTATACATATTATAACTGTGTTTTCCTTCTGAAACAAGTTTATTTTTAAAAATTTCTTCTTATATTCTTTTTATCAAAAACAAAAACTACTGACTATGATAATCATATACACTATACATTGTATGGCTTGTTTTTTGTTAGTCATCTCTTACATACGATACTCTAAAATATCTGCATTTCTTTTTACACTACATAAAATTCCAAATTGTAATATCTATAATATTTTTCATTTTGTATATGATTTTTTCCAATTTTCCTAATGCACTTTCTGCATTTTTCGTAAAATGAAAGAATTATAAGAAAAATTCTTAGCAATTTCCTATATCTTTGTATATTTTGTAGATTTATATGAATTTATGTTTTGTATGTGTGAAGTGTAAGAATCCTTTTTTGGCAGCTTTTTTCTTTATTTTTTGCTGAACAGGATTTTCTTTGAATATATTACAAGTTTTTCATTTATTTTGTTAAGTTAAAAAAATTGTGTATTTTTTAAATTGGAGTGTATATAACAAATGCAAGAAATCTTAAAGGATAAATGCATATTCTTTTTAGCAAAAAAAAAAAAAGCTCAAAGGGTTTTAAAGATAAGACAAGTTAAAAAGATAAAAAGAACTTTAGATATTATGGCTGAAATTTCGATTTAATAAATACATAAAAATTAAAGGGATATAGTTGCAATAGTATACACTATATGCATATTGTGTAATTTTTATTTAATAATTACTATTTTTATTTTACAGAGTTAATTACTGTATAAATACAAAGACATTCTAAATTCCCGAGTTAAAAAAATATAGTACCACTCTATTGCACATCTTTTAAAATTTCCTTGTTGTACAAGTCATTATTATACTCAAATAAAATATTAATTTATATAGATTTATTATTCTAAATAAAGCTTCTAAATTTTTAAGCCAATATCTGAAATATTTAGTTATAGTTATAAATAAGGGGATATCGACCAATAATATAAAAACGGTGTGTTTTGCAAAAGGGTCCATTGAAATTTCTTTTTGCTAGATTTGGACTTACCAAACCAAAGTTTGTTAGAAAATATGTTTTACTACATGTGTGTAAGGTGTGTTGCTTGCGTAGTGTAATTTTATTGAATAAGCCCTCGTAGGCGTATGAGTGATAATAAAATTATAAAAATAACTTATACGCCTAAGTGTCAAATAGAGTTGTCTTAATGCCACTCGTTACAATTAATGAATTTTCAAATATAGACTCAAAATTTTTACATTCATACAACAAAAAGGGTTAATTTTTATACGGTATGTACAGATTTGTACAAGGTGGGACAATAAATATCACCCAATTGGAAAGTACTGCCATTTTTACAAATGTATTGATGAAATAGGCACGTGTGAAACTTATAGTGAATAACAATGAATAGCGCGATAATTGTGGCAATGTTTGGTCACAATAATTTGTCATTGGAGGCTTGATTTTACTTCAGGTCAAAAACCAAACTTCTTGATTCTGGGGTACAGAAAATCCGCGCATAATTTATAAAGCGCCATAACACTTAAATTCAACGTGTGTTGCGGAGTTACTTCGGAAAACGTGATCGGATTTTATATTTTTGAAGGAGCGGATGTTAACGCTACCACAGTGATCAACGCCCGCTATAGAGTCATACTGACTGAATTTTTCTTACTGGAATTTGACAATATGGATATGCAGTACATGTAATTCCAACAGGATGGGAGCGCTTGTCACAATACATGCGTCATAATGTGTATTTTCATGGCTTATCAGCACGTGAAAAATCGCGTTTCGGTGATTTGGCTTGATCTTGCGAATAATTGCAATCGAACAAGCCTCGCACCTGGAAACAACATTTAAGCTGATATTGACAACCTAACACCACAAATGCTGCTCACAATTAGCAAAATGTAATCAATTGTGAACAAAGTTGCATAAACTTATGCTTCGGCAATTTGACGACCATAATTTTACACATAAATTGGAACACAATTTATAAATGTAAATAAATATTAGCAGCTAAAAACCAAATTAGTTTTCACTTTAGACAATAGTTTTTGGTAAAGAAAATCAAATGATAATTAATTTTATTTTTTTAAAAATTAAAACAATTTAAAAACTAAGCCCTTGGGGCCAAATATGGTTTACTCTGCTCCACTAAAGTTAATAAAGGGGTTTTCAATAGGGACGCTACAAAAGTAGAGCGAAAGGGACAGCAAACGACGCCATATTTCTTGCCACTCTTTTGACATTTCTCTTCAGTAAGGTTTGCCATTTCATGATGGAAAGATATACGAGCCAACAACGAGTGGAAATTATTAAAATTTACTACCGAAATTCGGAGTTAATGGCGTCAACGTTATGAGCGCTACGTCCAATGGTCGTCATAATCGTCCTAACAGATCAACAATTGAGCATCTAGTGGAAAAATTTGAATCCACAGGCACAGTACAAAATGTTCCCGTGCCAGTGAGACAAAGAAATGCCCGTAGCGTCGAGAATATTGCTGCCGCTGAGGCTTAGGTTGAAGAAAGCCCAAATGTGTCTCTCACACATCGTTCTCAAGCGTTGGGCATCTCTGTGACGTCGTTGTGGCGAATTTTGCGAAAAGATCTTGGCCTACATCCTTACAAGATCAAATTGACGCTAGAACTGAAGCCGCTTGACCACCAGAAGCGTCATATGTTCGTGAATTGGGATGAGCAACAACTTGAAAATGATTCGGATTTTCATCGAAAAATCATCTTTTGCGATGAGGCTCATTTCTGACTGAATGGCTTCGTCAATAAACAAAATATGCGTTAGTGGTCAGACAGCAATCCACACATACTCCATGAGTTATCATTGCATCCCGAAAAAATTACGATTTGGTGCGGTTTATGGGCCGGCGGCGTCATTGGGCCGTACTTCTTCCGTGATGATCAAGACCGGCAAGTTACTGTGAATGGGAATCGCTGCCGTTAAATGATAACCGAATACTTTTGGCCCCAATTGGATGATATGGACTTGGAGGACATGCAGTTCTAACAGGACAGCGCCACAAGCCACACAGCGAATGTCACAATCAATTTATTGGAAACCAAGTTTGGAGAAATGGTCCAGTCGATTGGCCGCTTCGGTCGTGCGATTTGACGACGTTAGACTATTTACTGTGGGGCTACGTCAAGTCTATGGTCTATGCCAACAAGCCAGTGACGATTGTTGAACTTTAAATTGCAGCAGTATCGGCCGATTTATGCTTGAAAACCGTCGAAAATTGGGTTCAGCGTCTGGACTTTTGCAAGCGTGCCCGTGGTGGCCATGCAAAAGAAATCGAGTTCCATACATAATGGCATCGAGCATACTTTTACAGGAATAAAGAATTTCATTGATATCCAAAACCGTTTTTGCTTTAGTTAAAAAAAACTTTTGTAGCGCTCTTATTGAAAACCCTTTATATTCTGCCCCACTCCGTCTTAAAATAATATTTATTTTGAAAAAATAAAATAATTTCGAAATAATTATTTTGTTATTATTATTTTCATCATAAAAATTATTTTAACCTCAAAAATTTGTTTATATCACAAAAATTATTTTCAAATCCAAAAATGTTTTTCACATAAAAAAAAAAACAAAAATACACTCACAATATTATTCCGTTAAAAACAACTTAAAATACATATTAAATTAATCGAAAGTACAATCAAAAAGAGGACTACTGATTTTTTATTATATTCAACCCAATTTGTTGTTTATTTTCAATCATTGTTTAATAATCGACAAAAGTAAAAACAATAGAAAGTCGTTTAAAATAACCATCAAATTTTTACTTACAAAAAGTTAGAAAAAACTACTTTTGTGGTTTGTTTTTCAAATTGAAAGTTTTTTCATTTGTGTGTAATTACAAAACAGAACACAACACATGCAGGTGTATATATTTTTATTGGCGTTGTGTGTATGTATATTTGAATAATTTCTTGTAATTTTTATTGAAATAATTTTGTATATATACAAACTATTTTGGTAAAAAAACAAAAAGGAATTATATGAATTTATATTTTTTGAAACAGAAAACATAAATTTTTACATTTAACTGAAAATATCAACTCCTACTGAATGTCTGTAAATTTTTATAGTTTGTTTTTTGAATGACTGATTCAAATAGTTAAAAAATATATTTCTATGAATTTCAATTGATTCTTCATTTAAAAATAAACTTTACGTATTACTTCTTAAATAAACTACAGTCGGTAACGGAAAATATATTGTGAGTGTAAAAATTGCCATATATTTCTACCACACTGATAGAGGCGAATTGTATTTTATATTCAACTTAAATTTTTTCACCTTAAAAATTGTTGTTCGCCTTTAAAAAAAAGTTCTATTCACCATAGAAATGGTTTTAGCATCGAAAAGTTTTTTACATCAAATAAAAATTGTTTGGCCACAAAAATTGTTTTCATGACAAAAATTTTTTCAGATTCAAAACAGTTTTTCAAATCAGAAGAAAAAAAAGAAAAATTGTTATATATTTTTACCACATTGCTAGAGGTGAATTTTATTTGATATACACCTTATACACACTTATTCACCTCAAATGAGTTATAGTCACTATAGAAATTGTTTTAGCATCCAAAAACCTTTTTTACATGAATTTTTTTTCACCTTGACGAATTTAGTGATTTTATTAGTTAATTTTTACATTAAAAAACGTTTAAAGAAAATTAAAAAAAAACGAAATTGTGACTTGAAATTATGAAAATTTATTTTAATTTTTATTTAAAAAATGCTGTTATTTTAAAATTTATTTTTTGCATTTATTTATTTGCTTTTAAATAAAGTAAGCTTATGGAGTACTTTTCTATGTTAAATAACTAATTCAAATAAAATAACATAAATAAATCATTTACATACAAGTAAAACCTTTTCGTTGACAAAACCTTAATACCAACAAATTCCACTTACACTTTTTCCGGAAGAAAAGTTTACAAAAGTCCATAAAATTTTGTAAAGTCATAAATAATAAATGGCGATTGCGGCACATTGTAAAAGGACAAAATATTTTTACAGTTTATAGCGTTACAATGTTCCTACAATAAACAAGAGACAATGAATGCTCTACTAAATAACAATAAAATATAAAAATCCAAAAAAGGTGTGAGCTTAACAAAAAAAAAAAAAATAAAAAATATAAGTGTAAAAACAAACATATACATTTTAATATTTACAATAAAACACAAACGAAAGCTAGGGAAAGGTAGTTACAAACCATAAACCTCAGTGGCAAAAATATGTAAAGTAATACTGGGTAGTAGGTAGGCTCTTATAAATTAAGGTATTTTATTATTCATATTCCATTAAATATTTACTAAATATTGAAATATTATTGACTTCATAAAAATTTTAATCACACATTTTTTTAAGCATGGTGTTTCAATTCAGAAAAGTTTAATTCAAACCATTTTTATTTTTTTAGCAGTTAAATGATTATAATGGTTTTCCGAAAGCTCTACAAAATAACCGTCTACGGCTGCTATGGCCTCTTCAATCGACGAAAAATGCTTTTCACGAAGGAATTGTTTGAGATTTCTGAAGAGATAGTAGTCACTGGGAGCCAAATCTGGTGAACACTTTTGTGAGCAGGTGCATTGTCTTGATGAAAAATGATTTTTTTTCTTCTTTAAACCAGGTCTTTTCTCACGAATTTGTTCATCCAGCTGATGCAAAAGGCTGCAATAATATTAAGAGTTGATTGTTTTACCTTTCTGAAGATTACCAATCAACAAAATTCCTTTTGCATCCCAAAAAATTGATGCCATAACCTTCTTTGCTGATCGTTGTGACTTCACCTGCTTTGGAGCTGAACAACCAGCTTCAGTCCACTGTAAACGTTCTTGTTTCAATTTAGGATCATGGTGGTAGATCCAAGTCTCATCCATAGTTATTAAACGACGCAAGAAGTCGGTTTTATTCGGCTTAAAACGCTCTAAATTACTTCACTAACCATATTATGTACCTGCTCAATGATTTCTGCTGTGGTTGCAGTTTTTGGTCGTTCTTCGCGTGGATTGTCTTTAAGGCTGGTACGACCACGTTTAAATTCACCAGCCCAAAATTCAACGATGCGTTTTGAAGGTGATGACTCCTTATACACTTCTAACAATTGTTCATAAATTTCCTTTGCTTTTAAACCCTTCAAAACAAAGAATCTAATGACTGCACGATATTCAATTTTTTCCATATTAAAAAAAATCAATGACACGACAACTTCAAATGGTTTGTAAACAAAGAAAGAATTGACAGAATGACTTGCAACTTTGCATGTGTTCTCAGGATAGTTATACCAACTTGAGAAAAAAAAGTTTGGAGCTAGCAGTGCCATCTCTTGGTGAGCGCAGGAACTTTTCAACTAACCTGTAAACCCATTATTGCTCTTATACTTATCAAATCATTACATAAATATGAATTAATACAAAAATGTCACCCTAGCAAAAGATATATGAAAAAAAAAAAAATTGTAAAATAATACATTTTTTTTTTGTTAAAAAGAGATGCTGTGTATTTACACATTTGTCAAATATCAAAATAACCAACATGTGAAGCAAATTAATGTGAGTAAGAGGTGTCTTATATTGTATAGTAAGTACACTGGGAAAAAAACGACCTGCTGGAAATATAATATTGCTGATAAAATACGTATGTTTGGGAACTTTGTAAATTTTATTTGCCGTTTTTCAACTACATTATGTTGACCTGTAAAAATAATTTATTCATCTGTAAACATATATGTATATATACAGTGGGTGGCCAAATTATTAGTTACAATTGCAAAAATTACATTATGATTACTTTGAAGCTGTATAACGTTGGGGAAATTTATACTTTTATTTGTTCCTTTAGATAAATTTAGTATTTCTTATTCAATTAAAAATAAATTCTTTTGTTTTAAAAATAGGAAAAACAATATTACAAAATTTTTAGAAAAATCTCTTAATATTTCCTATATCCTCCCTTCGTGTCAATTACAGCTTGCACTCTTTTTGGCATGCTCTGAACGCATTTTTGAACGTTTTCTTTTAGTTCTTCATCGTTTAGCCAGACTTTAATCAATGTCTCTATAATATTTCGTTTGTTTGTGGTATTTTCTTTGGAAATTTTCCGTTTCAGCAGCTCCCAGGCATTCTCGATGGGGTTCAAGTCTGGCGAATTACCTGGCCAAGGCAAAATTTTGATTTGCTTCATCTCTAAGAATGTTACGGATTTTGCTTTGTGACAAGGAGCGAAATCATGCACAAAATTGCATTCAGAAGGATCAGTAAACCATTCATTGATCTGAGGAATCAGTCTTGTCTCCAATACTTTTTTGTACTGATCTTGCCTCATCATGCTATCGACTATGTAAAGGCGTCATGTGCCCATCCCACTGATAACTGACCACACCATTATCTTCGGAGGATTTTTAACAGTCTCTACAAAACAGTTAGGATGATATTTCTCGCCCTGTCTTCGCCGCACAAATGAAGATTTATCCACCATCATTTCGATTTGAGACTCGTCTGAGAAGCAAACTTTGAAAAAAATGAAAACATTGAAGATATTCAATTTAATGGAATACAAGGACAACACATGTTACTGAAACAACCAAAATTAAGTATAAAAAATATAAATATTTACACCTTCCCAGTCTTTAACCGTCATGTGTTGATGTTGTTTAGCCCATGCCAAGCGTTTCGCCGTCATGAATGGAGTCAGTTTTGGTTTTTTCGCTGGTCTACAGCATGTGAACCCTATTTCTACAAGACGACGCCTAGTCGTTCTAGCAGAAATAGGAACGCCGGCTGCATTTATAATTTTGATCAACTCCTTCGTACATTTCCTCCTGTTTTCCAAACAAATGTCACGAATTTTTTGCTCATCTCGAGGCGTAGTGATTCGGTTTCGTCCACATTTTCCACTTCTCTGACTTCCTAAAGGTAGGTTTTTATCAAGTTTCGTTTTAATTCGGTTCACTGTCATCACATTAACCTTTGCAAGTGAAGCAATTTTGCTTTGAGAAAGGCCTGAATGCTTTACTAATGCACAAATTTCAGAAATCTTTTCTGGGGAAACATCTTTGGTTTTTCCCAAAGATAGTTACACTATATTACCATTACTTCAAAATTTCAGGGTCCAAAATGCACGTGATAAGAATATTTTCGGTTCAAAACAGTATAAACTCAAAATTGCATGTTTGACAATTAATAGCAGAATTAGTGATAATGATCTACAACTTCACTCTAATGTCACCACTCATTGTTGACACTGCACAAAATATTCAACAGTATTGCCAGAATTAAAATATGAAAACATCTGGTACAAGAAATAAATTTATATGTGTATTAAGAGCGGTTGAATCTTAAGTAATAAGAAAAACTATAGTGTAACTAATAATTTGGCCACCCACTGTATTTGAATCAAATAAAATGCATCCACCGGCATTTATATATATTTTTGCTTGCAAATATATTTAATTATCATTATTATGTTTGCTTTTCATAAGTATCATACGAGAAAATTTTAAATTTCAAAAATATTTCTGTTTCTTGAAAATAAAAACATTACAATATTTGCCTGGATATAAAAATAACACAAAAATTAATTTGATGACATTTTAAGGTTTTGGTTTATGATCATAGGGAAAGTATTTGATACAGTTTTTAAGATAATTAAAATACCCAGCAAAAAATGGTAGTCATTCTGTGGCTATAACTTCCTTCATTGCTTCCTTAATTTCAGTTAACATTCTTTTATAATTTTTTGGTGTTATTTTAAGGAACTCCTAAAAGAATTCATTCATGTAGTGTTTTGCATATTAAGCCGATGTATATGTTAAAAAATCGCACTTCATTGCTTCTAAAGCAGATAATATATCGTATATTTTCTGAATCTAAAACATTTATTTAAAATATTGTTTTCTGATTATTCAAGCCAAAAATTTCAATGTGAAAATAGTTCTAAAGACCTTTTATAATTTTTTTTTATTATATCATTTTTATATTTATTGTTTAATGCATTTTTTCAGCTTTAAGCAGTGATGGCGACGCCATCTGTGCACTGTGTATTTCATTAAGCGCTACACCATTTCCAGCTTTAATTTAGAATTTTCCAAAATAATTTTAAAAGTGTGTAAAAATGTTTTAAAATAATCGTAAATGAATTTAAAATTGTGCAAAAATTATTTCAAATTGTCCAAAAAGTTTTTGAAATTGTCCAAATATTATTTTAAATTGTTCAAAAATATTTCAAAAATTGTCTAAAAATGTTTCAAAACTGTCCAACCAGTTTTTAAATTATACAAAAATATTTTAAATTTATGCAAAAATTTGCTAAAATTTTTGAAAAATATTTCAAAGTTGCCCAAAAAAGCTTTTTCATTAATGCAGAATTATTTATTTGTTCTAATAAAGAGTACTTCTATATCAGCGCATAATGTTTGCTTCTTTAAACTTATTTTTCTGCATTCTTATGAATTAAATTTTCATCAAAGCTGAAATATTACAAAGTATATGAACATTTTCGACTCATGCATCAGAATATCTAATCATTTTATTATTATTGCTTCCTTAGAGTAAAGTGAGAGTAATGAAAGTAGCTATATTTAAATACTTTCATCATATGACACGCCAATGTTTAATTCATCGATGAAACTATCAGAAAAGAAGTGATACTTTTACTATAGTAGTGATGCTTTTATTGCTTCTTTGATAGCTTCATTTTTGCTGGGTAGTTTTTAAAAGTGTAAAAATCACTATTATGAGATATTAATACATCAATTCGTTTAAATCGATTCTGATGGGCTTAAATATTTTAAAATTAATAAATATTGTTAAATTTGTGTGTATTAATCGATATGTACATTTTAAAATTTTATTTTACAATTATTTGAGCTGATCCTCACTACTTTTCCATCATCTCCTAATTGTGATCTCGAGCCCAAAAAATTCTAAAATAAAATTTTATAAATATATATTAAATAATATTTATTTCCACCTGAATATTTATTATTGTTCTACATTATTGTAAAAAATTCAAAAACAAATATTTTGTTAATTTTCTAAAATATAAAACTTACACACCATGCAAAAGTTTCACTGGATTTTAAATATTTCGAAAAGCTAAAATTTAAAATGTTCAGACAATATGTTAACATTTTAAATTTTAACTTTAACAACAAAAATGTTTTATAATCAATTTTGGCATACTTAGGGATATTCACTGCAACAGCCCATACCCCCAGGAAAATATGTTATTTATATAAATTTCAGATTTAGAGCAGAAAATGTGGGTATGAAATAAAATAATTTCAAAGGACGAGCTTCCAATTCGATTTACTTGTATAAAGTCTTAATTGCACTTGTCCATTTCCCTGGTCTAGTGTTTCAATTCTACTCGTTGACTGTTTAGTTCCATTTTGGACCCTATGTAAAGGGTGGTTAAATTTTAAGGGCCGATGTTGAATGTGAACCACATCTAAACGTAAAGTTTTTTTCTGAATTTCATTTGACATTTCTCAATTCCAGACTAACTCAATTTGCCCATGGAAAAATACATAATCGAGCAATGCGTTAAAGTTATTTAGGCTTATTTTCGAAATGGGCGTTCAAATCAAAATGCATTTCGTGCACTTCGTGATTTTTTTTTTTTTTGGTCAGCATAATCGACCAAATGTGTCCACAATCGGGAGAATTGTGGGCAAATTTTAGCAAACCGGGTCTTTGAAAACACTTGTGCGTGCTCGGACAGTTCGTTCTGCGGAAAACATTGCAGTTGTTCGCGATAGTGTGTGATGAGGTCGGCCAAGCATTTACAGTGAATGGTGTTAGCTATCGCGAGATGATAACGAACTTATTGTGGCCAGGAATTGAGGATATGACCCTGGACGATTTGTGGTTTCAACAGGACGGTGCCACTTGCCACACAGCTAACGAAACAATGGCTCTTTTGCGCGACAAATTCAATGGCCGTGTTATCTCACGTGGTGGCGATGTCTATTGGCCGCCAAGATCATGTGATTTGACACCGTTGGACTTCTTTCTATGGGGTTATTTGAAAGAAAAGGTGTACGTCGATAAGCCAGCAAAAATTCAAGAGCTAAAGGATAGTTCAGCACATTAACGGCATATAACCTCAATTATGCCTCAGCGTCATCGAAAATTTGGACGATCGGATGGAGGTGTGCCGCCATTTGGCCAATATTTTGTTCCATTCATAATTGAACCATACCATATTATCATAATAAAAAGAAATGACAATAACTTCCTAAATAATTTGTGTTTTATTCAAAATCAACATGGGCCCTTAAAATTTAATCACCCTTTATTACAGTTCAATTCTACTTGTTCGCCGTTCCGTTCCATTTGTTTTAAGTTTTTCTTTTTGAATTTCACTAATTAAAATTGCAGGTTTATAACTAATGTGGTTTGAGCAAGCCGCTAAGGCTGCACTTTCTTCCTTTGAATCTCTTTGTTGTTCATGTAATTGTGCAAAATTTGAAAAATGGGAATCAGCGTATACTCCAGTGATAACACAGGTTTCTAGGCAAATACTTTTGGCCATTAAGGGGAGACTTTTAACACGTTCCTGGGATAAATACCACGAAGTAAAAAATAAGTGATTTAGCTGTTACTTTTCAAATCTAAGATCTCTTGAAAAGTGGCTTTGGGTTCCCATTTGTAAAACATTTCTGTTCAGCCATAGCTGTTTTGACAGACCGTTGGAGGAGGAGACTTTTCCCCTTATGAAATAATTTTTTACAACCTTCCTGGAAAACTTGCAGAAAGTTCCTCATCAGTACGTTTAATGAGCCCATAATCCAGGGAACACAAATATTAAATTTTATTTTTTAGACAGGCTGTAAAAGGGAAGTCAATTCCTCATTGTGAACGCTCATTTTTATCACGTTCCTGCTTAAAACTCTAAAAAGTACTCATGTTAGTTTATAACGAGCTTGTTAGTTTATAACGAGCTTTCAACCATATTCCACGAAATACATATTTTTTATTTCTAGCCAAAGAGGTTTGGGTAGGCCGCCATGAGTGACACTTTCCCTTTATACCCCTCCACGTAGGAATTTCCACAAATCTGACAGTTGTGGTCATAGAATAAATATAATAATAGTTTTATAAGGCTACCAAAAAATTAGTAAAATTAAACATATATTAGTTTCGAATTTTGTTCATTAGGCCTAGAATGTATACCCAACATTTGAAGCTGCAAAAACAATACTAATAGAGTATTCAAACTTCTGATCTGGGAAATTAAAGTCTTTTTGTGTCGTTTTATTTACCATTAATAAAAATTCGGTTCAGTGGTTCTATAAGCTTCCAAAGATGATGGCTACGCAATCACATAACCGTGGTATCCGTGTACCCAATAGTTTTTATATAAAAAATTTCGCCAATGAGGGGCCGTTCAAAGATTTTATAATGAAATTTTTATTAAGAATTTTTAAATACATACGAGTATTAAGAAATATGTATACAAAAAAATAAAAGGAAATATTATTTAAAAATTTATGAATTATCCCGGTCACAAGGAATTCAGACGCAATTTGTTACCGAGTGATCCATGCACATTGGCTGCTTGCAAATGCTGCATGCGTACGCGTTTTTCTTCACCATTTTGCTTCCAGAATGTAGCATTAACATCAAGATCCAGTTACTGGCTTTCTCGATGCTTTTGCAGTAGATGGTGATAATTTCTAGTGGACGATTCAGGTAATTTTCTAGACTCAGAAAAAAAGTTAGTAGAACAATTTGTAAACGGTTTTCAATCGGACTCTACTATTTTTGTACTGATTTTTAGTTAAAAATTATTATTTGGCAAATCTTTTTGCTATTTACATTTTACAAATTACAGAATTTTTACAGAATATTTACAAATTTTTGTTGCTAATTTCAGAAATCATTTTACAAATTTTTGAAAACCGATTTGCTAAAATTAGAAAAAAATATTAATAACTTTAAAAAAGTGGATATTGAAGGAAATTTAATTTCTAATCAGAAGTTGCATTTAGAAACTTAAATTGTCTTAAAATGTTACATAGATTAAAAAAGGGATCGGAAGTTAATATACCGACATATGTCTAAAAAGAGGACATCCACTTAAAATAGTTCTAAAAATCCGCCCTAAAAACAATTAAAATTTAACCTTAAAAGCAAAAAAAAAAATTGGCCAAAATATTTTTCAAAACAGAAATTACCAAATGATTAATTCGTTTTTTAAAAAATATAATAAAAATTTTTGATGCTCGATAAGAAAAATAAATTCAAAGCTTTTTACTAATATTAATAATATTTAGTAATTTTTTTTGCTGGTTTTAGCAAACAGATTTAAAATTCCACTTTACAAAAAGTCTACTAAAATTTAGTAGCGGCTACTAATTTTTCTACTAATTTCATTGTACTACACATCAGCAGACATGTGTTGCTAAGATTAGCAAAAAATACCGCTGGGTTCAAATTAGCAGAATTTCCCGTAATAACAGCAAAATATTCAGTTGCCATTACAGACTTTTTTTGGTGAGTGTATATCTATTTTCGTATTGTTATTAAATGATTGATCTTTAACCACTATCCGAGGAAAAATCTTTGGTTTGTTTGCAGAGTTTGGGATCGTGTCGTTGTTCACGTGATACAATCTATAAGCAACCAATGCCGTTATCTCCAAAACTTTGAAAAATAATAATAATGGCCAACGATTTGTAGCTCGCTTTGCAGTATACTCGGAAAATAACTGTTCCATGATGTCCGCACCACCTTTGGTCTTATTGTAAAACTCTATAATATTAGGTTTGCCATGCTCTGGTATTTCGCCATCATAGTGCATAGGTTTTACGGGAAACATAAGAACACATTTCAATATTTTTTCGGAAACCAAATCTGGTTGAACCAATAGATCTATCCTTCTGCGCTTTCATTTCTACCGCAATATAAATGTTATTTTTCCTGAGTGTTCCAAGCCCCAAAGTTTTGAAAAAATTGTCCATTGTTATGCTAAATCTCTATTTTTATCGTAGAAGTCCAAAATTTTGTGTAGACAGGTAGTTCAGCCAAATGTATCAAAATCATCAATAAAAACGGTTTTGAAAGTTTGCTAGTTATCCCTTTTTGCATTTTAGCCGACGATATGTATGTGAAAGCGTTACAGATATACATAAATATGTAATTTATTTCCACTTTACGGTGTTTTATATTTTACTTTATAACATTAAAACTACAAAGACAGCATCTAACTGGGGAAAAGCACAGAAGAAATATTCATAAAAAATATCAACAAAGCGAGACATGTTTTTATTACAATTGGGGTATACATGTATGTTTTTTTAAAAAAGAAAATAAAAAAATATATAATAAAATACTGTAAAAACAATGAAATATTTGTAATGGCAAAAGTTTCATTACTGCAACCCGGGTGTTATATGGAGCACATTGGATATTTTATTAGCACCCTTGTTACTGTGCCAAAGAATTGAACATGCTTGCATATAGAAAAAACGAAACAATAAAAATACGCATACAAACACATTTGTGTATACATACATATAGTAAGTAACAATTTTTTGTTATGCGTTTGTGATTTTTGCACATATGAAAAACGTGCCTTTATAGATTTCAAAATTAAACATGAATATAAGTCTCTCTCAATATGAGTGTGTGTGTGTGTGTATGTAAGTAAACTGTGTCTGCATGTTGCACAATATGTGCATAGCATAACTAATGTATGTATAAAAATGAATGTATAAGCACACTGTTATATCGTGTTAAGATGTTTGCTACGTGAACATTTTGTTTGCCATAAAAATTATTGTGTATTAATTATGTCCAATACGAGTTTGATTTTGTGAGTTTTTGTGTAATATTTTTCGGATGCCAGTGTTTAATAAAAATTTCAACAAATATCCCTAACCTGTTGTCCTCACGTACAATAAAATAATAGCAAGCAATTGCTAAATCGTGAAAAAGAGGAAAACGTCAAAATGATTTCAATGGCATTGTAGTGGAGTACACCGCTCCATTTTAATGTTAAGAAATGTCATAGTTTTTTTTACAAAAAATTAGTTTTTTCTACATAATGGAAACTCAAAGTCAAATTTGAAAATGATCACATATTATTATGCATGTAGTCACATATATGTTCGAATCCGAAAATTGAGGGTATATATTGAGAGTATATAATAATATGAAAATTTAAAAATCAAATCACTAATAAATCAATAAATTAATCTTTTGGCGACGTAGTCGTCTGCTGACTCGGTTACGCGTTCGGCAGGTAGTCGTCAATTACTGACTCGGTAACGGTTGAGTTTCGCGACCTTCTTGGCGTCGCATATAATCCCACTGAAAAGAAATTAGAATAGACCGCGAAGGCTGTAAAGTTAGAACAGTCCGCGAAGGCTGTGAAATTAGAATAGTCCGCGAAGGCTGTAAAATTAGATCAGTCCGCGAAGGCTGTAAAATTAGAACAGTCCGCGAAGGCTGTAAAATTAGAACAGACCGCGAAGGCTGTAAAATTAGAACAGACCGCGAAGGCTGTAAAATTAGAACAGTCCGCGAAGGCTGTAAAATTAGAACAGTCCGCGAAGGCTGTGAAATTAGAACAGTCCGCAAAGGCTGTAAAATTAGAACAGTCCGCGAAGGCTGTAAAATTACAACAGTCCGCTATTAAGAGGCGACCACCCGAAGTCTATCGCCCAGGATTACTCGTTACTGGTCTCGTGTAAATATTACAATAAGGCAATCGTCTCCAAAAATGCCTAAATACCGACCAGTGATGAGTTATGGCAGCCCAGGTTAACCACATGGGAAGTTTGCGGTCGTTCTTCGCGTTTCAATACATCAAACTTGTCGGTCATTGTTAAAAATGACCGTGGCGCCTTACGTAATGCTTATATTCGGTACGCAGACCATCGTATCCCAGCAAAACTTTGGTAATAGGTGCGATATTCTCATGCGTTACCTTGTAATGATAGCTCGTTACCTTTTTCATTATTTGCAAGCATAAAGTAATAAATTACTGATTATTGATTACGTAATATATGATATATAAATGTAAAGTAATAACCCAGCAAAAATTAAGCTGCCAAAGAAGCAATAATAGCATCACTACTATGGCAAAGGCATCACTTCTTTTATGATGGTTTCATCGATGAATTTAACATTAGCGTGTCATAGGATGGAAGTATTTAAATGTAGCTACTAGCATTAGTCATACTTTACTCTAAGGAAGCACTGATAATACAATGATTAGATATTCTGATGCATGAGTGGAAAATGTTCATATACTTTGTAATATTTAAGCTTTGATGAAAATTTAATTCATAAGAATGCAGAAAAATAAGTTTAAAGAAGCGAAATTTATGCATTGATATACAAATACTCTTTATTAAAACAAATAAATAATTCTGCATTAGTGAAAAAGCATTTTTGAAACATTTTTCAAAAATTTTAATGAATTTTTAGACAAATTTTAAAATATTTTTGGATAATTTAAAAACTGGTTGTACAATTTTGAAACATTTTTAGACATTTTTAAAATATTTTTGAACAATTGTAAATAATTTTTGCACAATTTAAAAACCATTTTGGGCAATTTGAAATAATTTTTACACAATTTTAAAATTATTTTGATAAATTCTGAATTAAAACTGGAAATGGTGTAATGTTAAATAAAATACATAATGCAAAAATGCAGAGATTGCGTCGTCATAAATATTTAAGGCTGAAAAATGCAAATGACATGCCGGCTAGTTTCAATTAAAGGTAAAAAAATCTCTTTTTCTTGATTTTTCAAAAATTGCAAAACTGCATAAATTCTAACCCTCATGATATTTTAAACTAACATATAAAAAATGATTTAATAAAAAAATTAAAAAATTTCATCAGAACTATTTTTTCAATTTGAATAAATGCTTTAGATTCAAAAAAAAAAAAAACATATACTATAACATATGGTTTAGAAGTAATGAAGAGTGATATTTTAAGATATGCATCGGGGTTATATCCAGATCACTGAATTTGAAATATGAACACATGAATGCTTTTGGAAGTGCCTTAGAATAACACAAAAAAATCATAAAAGAATGTCAACTGAAGTTTAGGAAGCAATGAAAGAAGTTATAGTCACAGAATGACTACCATTTTTTTTTTTGCTGGGTCCATCCGAGTGTATCGGTTGTCGGAATGCGTTGTCATTGTGTTTCTTACTCAATTCCTCCTCGCTGGCGGTGCAATCGGTTTTTCCGCTTTCCAATTTTGAATTGACTCCCTGCTCGGGTGCCATCATAAATAATATATGAGCATATATGGTCATATATATCCATATGCGAACATATACTCTCAAATTTCTGATACGAATATATATGGACATTTTGATAAAATGTATGGTTATATATTGAACCACGCATGGACGTATATGACTACATAAGTCTATATATGATCACATACAAGGACAAGAATTATCATGTAGATATGTTCATACACTCACCAAAAAATGTCTGTAATGGCAACTGAAAACAGGGGTATTTTTTGCTAATCTTAGTAACACATGTCTGCTGACGTGTAGTACAATGAAATTAGTAGAAAAATTAGTAGCCGCTACTAAATTTTTGTAGACTGGTTGTAAATTGGAGTTTATAATCTGTTTGCTAAAATTAGCAAAAAAAAAAAAATACTTAATATTATTAATATTAGTAAAAAGCTTTGAATTTATTTTTCAAATCGGGCATCGAAAATTTTAAATATATTTTTTAAAAAACGAATTAATCATTTTTGTTTTAATTTCGTAATTTCTGTTTTAAAAAATATTTTGGTCAATTTTAAGGTTAAATTTTAATTGTTTTTAGGGCGGATTTTTAGAACTAAAAAAACTTTTTAGTGCTATTTTAAGTGGATGTCCTCTTTTTAGACATCAATCTAAGGAAATTTAAGTTTGTAGGTGTAAGTTTTAATTAGAAATAACATTTCCTTTAATAACCACTTTTTAAAATTAGTAATATTTTTTTGCTAATTTAAGCAAATCGGTTTTCAAAAATTTGTAAAATGATTTCTGAAATTAGCAACAAAAATTTGTAAATATTCTGTAAAAGTTCTGTAATTTGTAAAATGTAAATAGCAAAAAAAATTTGCCAAATAATAATTTTTTACTAAAAATAAGTACAAAAATAGTAGAGTGGGATTGAAAACCGTTTACAAATTTTTCTACTAACTTTTTTTTCTGAGTGTATATATTTAGATTTTTACATGGTATCTATGCTTAAATATGTCTTTCCTTACATGCTTTAATGTATGCAATTATGCATGTTCATGAAATGAAGTGTCCTCACTTTAGATGAAATCAGTTTGACAATTGCTTGATATAATTTTATTGCATGTGAGAAGACCGTCTTGAACATACATGACACATACTTTTCAAATTCAGTTTTTCTCGTTTCAGTAATGTAAATTTTTAACAAACAAAATTTTCGTCTAATTAGCAAAGATTTTCAAATTATGAATACATTTTCTATGAAAATTTTTAATCTTAGTAATTAGATAACATCAAAGGAAATAACAACTAGAATTTGAAATATTAAATAGGTGTGTCCCAATACATTTTTAGTAAAACTAGTATCAAAGAAAACAATTAAAATGTTGGGAAGAAAATTTTAAAATTAGTAAACCAGCAAAAAAAAATTAAAAAATCAGGGCAAAAATACGGAGTGCAAACAGAGAATTACTAAAGTTAATTAATTTAATATAGATTTGAATAAAGTTGAGTTCATTATTAATATTTTTAGAACTAAAAAAATTATGTTGCTAATTTTTGATGGAGGAAATTTTGCTAGAAATAATTATTTTACTATTTTTTACTATATAGTATTCATTTATTTTTATTTGCTTTCGAAATGATTTTTGAGGAAAACTAAAAAATACAATAGTAAAGCTATGTGGTAGCTTTTATTAATTACATATGACCCAAGGGATGTGGTTATGTAATTTCAAGTTAACAAATTATATATTTATTATGGATAAAAATATCATGTTAACAAACACAACTAATTATTTGATTTTTACAACAGCTGAAAGTGAAAATACATTGTAGTTTTTAAATGGTTAATGGTAAATAAATAAATTACTTCAATGATTTTGTTTACTCTTTCCAAAAAAAGTAAAAAAACACAATTGTTACAAAGTAGAAATTAATTAATATACTTAGTAAGATAATTAGAATCAAGCATTTTCATTTCTAACTTTGCCGCATGTCCAACATGTTCAGATGTTAAAAATGAAAACGAAAACAAAAATAGCTTAACATAATAATAATTAAAAATGCTTAACTAGTGCTGCTAAAAATGCCAAGAGTGCATAGTTATTTACTACACTACGCAGAGTATTCCTTTTAATAAAGTCAACAACAAGTTCAAAAAATAAAAAAAAACAAAACTGACATAAAAATGAAAACAATGAAAAAGACTTTGCTGAAAGTTTTACATATTTTTCCTGTTACTTAAAAGCAAACAAAAAAATGTAAACGCATAAGACACTAGAAATGAAATAACTTCAAGTTAGCAATAACAGTGAAGTTAAGTGGTCATTTAGTATTCAAAACTATCCAGCTGTAGTTTTTAGAAAACAAATAATAAAAAGAATATTACACACAACTACAAGCACCTTCTATGGAATTTGTAAAAATTATATAAGATACAAGTGTCCAAACTGAATAATGTAAATCAACAACAATCAAAAAAAAAAAAAAAAAATGAGAAAAAATTACAACATATTTTAATTTATGCACTGCATTTTGTAATATAACTTTATTAAGGACAAGGAAATTTTGTTAAAATTTCCATTTAAATTAATGTATAATTTTCTTGAGGGGAGATACAAAATTAATTTATTTTATTAAACATAACGACCATAACAATTTTTATCACTATAGATTCCCAACCTAATCAATTTTACAACTAGTTCCACGAAAACTCAATCCATGATATTAAAAGCCGGACACTAAGTATTTTCCTCTTTTAGAAAATTGTTTGACCCTAGGGATTGGAATTCTAGGTTTCATGCTTCAGTTATTTGGGCTGGCGGAACTTTTTTTCTTTTTTAACTTCATTTTTAATTCCAAAAGGTACAGCACATACCCCAAAAGAAAAACATTTTAAATTTCAGGTTTATAGAAAAAACTATTTTTACACGGATGTTCCAGGGGAAACTTTTCCCCTTAAGCAAGCCCATCTTTGTATGCAGTTTCTGACTAAAATTACGAAAAGAATTTTTTTAGTGCATTGGTTTTTAGAAAAAGCGATTTGGCCAGCCTGTTATGTCATGCACTTTTCTTAGTTAAACCCTCATTTTTAGCATATTTATGGTGAAATTTCCAGAAGTTCTATATAAGTAAATGTTTCTTACGGGTGGAGTATAAGTCTGACGTTAAGGGGGAAACTTTTAATATTCCGCGTAAAAATTTGCAAAAATTCCATTCTGCTTGATGTTTACTCCATATAATGAATTCTCGTGCTAAATTATAAGTTCCTAAATCTGTAATTTTTTCTGGGTTATTGGTGACAATTCCAAAAAATACCTTATCAGTAAATTAGCCAATACTGTTAAGAACACACATTTTAATTGTAAGGTTTCTAGCCCAAGCGGATTGTGGTACAGAGAAGGCCTATCTCCTATCTAAGCCCTATTTTCAAGGACCCTTGAAACCAGGATGAACAAACTACAAATTTTTTTTTTTGAAATTATGAATATGAAAAGTGAAGCTGCCAAAGAAGTAATAAAAATACCACTACTATAGCAAAGGCATCACTCCTTATCTGATGGTTTATCGATGAATTTAACATTGGCATGTCATAGGATGAAAGTATTCAAATATAGCTAGTACCATTACTTATACTTCACTCTAAGGAAGCAATGACAATACAATGATTAGGTATTCTGATGCATGAGTGGAAAATGCTCATATACTTTGTAGTATTTAAGCTTTGACGAAAATTTAATTCATAAGAATGCATAAAAACATTTTTAAGAATGCAGGAACAATTTTTGGACAAATTTAAAATATTTTTGGATAATTTAAAAACTGATTGGTCAATTTTGGAACATTTTCGAACAATTTTAAAATATTTTTGAACAGTTTTAAATATTTTTTTGAATAGTTTTAAAACCTTTTTGGGTAGTTTGATTTAATTATTACACAGTTTTAAAATTATTTTGGTAAATTCTAAATTAAAACTGGGAATGGTGTAGTGTTAAATAAAATAGACAATGCAGAAATGCATGGATAATAACTATTTAAGACTGTAAAAATGGAAATGGCAGGCTAAGCTAGTTTCAATTAAATGTTAAAGAAATCTGTTAAACTTGATTTTTCAAAACTTTTTTCAAAAATTGCAAAATTGAAAAAATTCTAACCTGCATGAAATTTTAAACAGACATACAAATAATAATTTAATTAAAAAATTATAAAAGTTCATCAGAACCATGTTCTCAGATAACAATATTTTGAATAAATGCTTTAGATTCAGAAAATATACGATATACGATAACTTATGTTTTTGAAGCAATCGGAGTTCCTAAGAATAGCACATTAAAGGATGTAAGCTGAAGTTTAGGAAGCAATGAAAGAAGTTATAGCCACAGAATGAATGAATTTGGTAGTTATGATCAACCACTTTTTTATAAACAATTTTTATACGGTCTTGCAACATGTGGCCGAGCGTTGTCATGATGGAATATTACGGCTTTATGTCTGGTCGCATATTCCGTGCATTTGAGGGCCAATGCTTGCCTCAAACGAACCAAATGTGTTCGGTTCAGGTCCCCAGTGGTCGTCTCACCCGACTTCAGCTGCTTATAACTCATCTTTCTGGTCCCAACAATTATAGGGCATTACCTTGACGCTATGGATATTCGGATTTGGCCATCGCTGGTTGGCCGGAGAAAAATTTCTATAATAGAAAAGCATATTTTCAAACCGATAAATTCCAGGATCCCTCTATTCTATTTCGGTTGTTGTGTTTAGTGAATTCATTTGATTGGTTTGTCATACCATTTCATCTATTCCCCTTGTCTAGTGTTTAAATTCAGTTTTCTCCCCATTTCACTCCATTACTTAACCCTTTTCTAGTGTTACAATTACTTTCCTTTCCCAATCTATTACATTTAGGTCTCCTTGCCTAATGTTTCAATCTCCGTCGTTCTCCGTTCCAATCCATTTTGGTCCCTGCACATATTATTTCAATTCCATTCGTACGTTTTTCCATCATATTTCGTTTCCCAATTTTTCGTTAAGGATGCACTTTTCCCCTTTTTAATCCCTATTTTACCACGTTCCTGGGAAAAATTCAAAAAAGTATTTGATCAGTGAATTAGACCATACTTTAGGTAATACGTATTATTATTGTATGTGCTTTTTCTAAAGAGTTTTTTTATAATTTGTTTTTTTTTTAATGTTCTTGTTCTTTTTGTATTTTTAAATATAACTTAAATATATTTTATTTAAATTAAAATACTGACACGTATTATTATATTTGCTTATTACACTGTACAACAATTTTAAACTTTTTCCAAAATTACGGGGTTCCAACGATTGATTCGACGATTACATCGGAATTTCATTCTAGAGGCGGTTAAAGTTTCCCAGCTCTGACCTGTTCTTGCAGCATATCGGTAAATAAAACTATGTTCTCTTTGCATCTGAAGTGAAGGGTATGTTCAGCAACTTTGTAGAAAGTGGTATGGTAAATATTTTTGTAGAACATATAAACCCTCTAACTCCCCTCATAACGGCATTTTTTGGCTTTGTTCTAACAATTGGAAAAAACACCCCGTAAAAGGGAAGAGCGGGTATGAAATGTTCTGCAAAAATGTTGGCCATACAATTCTACTGTATATCTCAGAACACACCCAAACCAAAAACTTAACACAAAACAAAACCAAAAACCAATCAAATTCAAGACTGCTCATCAGATTTCTAGTCAGATTTTGGGATCACCTACATAATATGTAGGCATCCTAAAATCTGACTAGAAATCTGATGACCGCCTCTAAAATGAAATTCCGATGAAAACTATCAAAACGCCGACACAAGTGTCGCAACGCCCTATTTGGTTTCTTCTGTTGAACTGTGTTATTAGTCAATCAAAATTGGCTTAACATGAGATCAAATGGCTCGTAAGGGAAATGTTATATGCTCGAGCACTCCTGGAGTCATGCAGATTTTGCTTAATTCTAAACATCATTATTTTGTGAAGTCAATATATACTTTTTCCTCCATATAACAGTCCCCAAACTCCATTTTTTTGAGCAAATTACAAGTTAATGAAATTCATTTGATTGAAATATAAAAAAATTTCTTAGAAACTCAGATTTTTTTAAATAACAATTTGCATAGGAATATAATGGTTTTGTACTGTTTTTGTTTTTCAGTAACATTACAATGTACATATTGTTGTTTTTTTTTTTTAAATCACAAATTCTAAGAAATTTTTTACCAGTACATTATAATCATTCTACATAAAAACCTATAACTTGGCGGCTGTCAGTTTTCATTAAACTTAAAGGAAGAAGGGTTCAAAAATTGACGTTTTTTTTATAATTGATATATTTATGTAAAATAACTCCTCTACTATTAACAATAGTGAGAATAAAAAAAAAACACAAAATTCCACCTAGTTGACTATGAAGTATTAACTCGCTTCACTTAAGTTTTTTATACATATAAAAATGAATAATGATGTTGCCAACAATTAAAAAGTAGTGAAAAATAATGGTTTATATTTATTCATTACAGCATAAAGGAAGGAAAACAAGGAAGACAAAACGACTATGAAGGTAAAATTGTTGTAAAAATCATTTGAGATAAATGAACAACAATTTTATGCCACCACAATATAGTGAAGAGGAAAAAGAAAAATGTGTTAAACAAAAGAATAATCTTATCCTTGTGCAACAAAAGAAACCACCAGTTCCACCTCTACTCTTCAAGTGGAAAAGTAATTTTTGTTAAGATTAAAAAAAGTAACTTTTGTTACATTTTGCAATTTATTCACATTTTACGCGGTCAATGTGGTTATTTGCTACGACATCATTGCAAATGTTGCTGTTAGAGAGACGATATTGTTGCTGGCTAAAACTGTCTGTTGTAAACTATAGCAGCAATTCAATGTTTGTTTCTACTTTCATTTACACAAAGAAGAATGTAAATCTATATTTTTCAGAGATTAAATTAAAACGAAACTAACAAAACAAAACAAAGATTTTAATTCAGATTCTGCTGACAAATACGAGTAGTAGTACATACTTAGTTGTTGTAGTTGTAAGCTGCTGATGAACATTTTTCAATAGGGATATTGTAACTGTCGTTGACTAATAACTCAACTCTTGTAGTATTTAAGTTTTTGTAGTTTGTCTATTTCAAGTATGTATTTCAAACTACAACATTTTGTAATCTCTCTGTTATATAACTGGGCTTTAGTTATCTGTATAGTTTCCATTAGAAGTTTCTGGTTACGTACTAACTTTCTTTTACGAATTGCATATAAATCTCTATAACAAAATTTTTTCATTTACACAATGTACATAAATATATTGCTATGTTCAAAAATATATATTGTTGAAATATAACACTATTTCCATTTTTATTTATGCACTGCATTTCAAAGTAATGGGTGGTTTATGTAAAGTCTATGATAGACCAATTGCTATAAGACCCAGTAAAGTGTACACTTATTTTCTTGATCATTATAGATATTAAAGCAGATCTAGCTCTATTTGTCTGTTGAAGTAGTTATCAGGTCTTAATTTCTAGAGGGTAATTAATAGTTTGTCATTAAGAAATATTTATTAATATGCAGTTTGGTAAAGAACAACAGTTATGACTAAAAAAGTAAAAATACCTTTTTTATAGAAGCGCCTAATGAATAAAATGTTTTTATATCAGATTACTTTTCTTATTAGCAAATTTTTATTTTTACCTCCAAATTGTATTACAAAATAATATGTCTTCATAAATTTAACATCAAATAAAATTAAAATATACAATTTATTTAAAACAATTAAAAAACGGCTTAAATTCGACTGTGCAGAATCTTTGAATACCCTCCACCAATATGCTAAAAAAATGTTCTCTGCTGTTTCTGATACAAATAATGTAAAAAAACTTTTGAAGTAAATTTATGGAGGTGAAAACAATTTTTTGAGGTTACAGACTTTTTTGTGTGTGAAAAAAAATTTTGTGGTGGAAAAAAAATTTGAGGTGACCGATTTTACTCATTTCTAATACCAAACTGCTCGGATGGATGTCCATTAATCTAGGTAAAAATGAACACCCCCACTTGTGTCTCCGCATCGTGATCGCATTTCAACAGACAGACGTACAGACAGAGAGACAAATATGGTGGAGGGTATATATATTTCTAAAATATTATTGGAAATGGTGTAACTATAGTGATAGACAATAGCATATAACAGGGATGGGCACCTATTTAACACCAAGGAGCACATTGGGGTTGTCCATAAATCATAAAGGGACACATCATAATTAGAAAAGTCAATAACAAATCGTGATCGAAGCTAAAAGGAAAACTTTTGGGTGAACATTTTTTGCATTCGGTTACTTCAACTGAATATTAATTTTCAGAACAAAATATGGTTAATAGAATTGACTTTTAGTTAATACAACTGACTTTTAGTTAAATAAGGAATCACATTTGAATATGGTTGAACTAACAGAATTTATTTATTGCAGCATTTAAAATATGCTTCATAATTTGGTTAGCACTAAATATCTTTGTGCCTAGGTGCAGCAAAAAATTTTATATTCCTGTCATAACTAGAAACTTTTAATAAAACTACGAGGGCGGATCAATAAGTCCGTGACTTTTCGAACTTCCCTCGTAGTTATATGATATGCAACACTGCTCCCATCAAGTTCCACCAGTTGATAGACTACTGTCAAATTTTGAGCAAGTTCCGTCATTTTCTTTGCGTTTAACAGCTGTTAAAACCATACAACCTCGTGGATTTTTAAAAATGAAAAAAAAAAGAATTTCCAGTGCTCATTAAACATTATTTTTTGCAAAAAAAACGGTCAATCAAACCAATAAAAGCTTGATAAATACTATGGGGACTCTTCACCATCAATTTCAATGGTAAAAAAGTGTTTACTGACTTTCGTTGTGGTCGCACAAGTACAAATGACGCTGAACGTTCTGGACGGCCGATTGAGGTCAATACACCTGAAAAAATCCACGAGATGGTGTTGACCGATCGAAGAATAAAAGTGCGTGAGATTATTGATGTCATAGGCATTTCATATGGTAGTGTGGTTTACATTTTAAATGATCGGTTGGATTAAAGAAATCTGTCTGCAAGGTGGTGGCCGCGTTTGCCCTCAATTGACCATAAACGTAATCGTGTGACAACATCAAAGAATTGTTTGGAGCTGTTTAACCGCAATTTGAATGAGTTTTTGCAGCGTTTTGTAACTGTGGATGAAACATGGATCCATTACAACACTCCGGAGACCAAGCAGTGGTCTAAACAATAGGTTTTCCGGATGAACCGGCTCCAAAGAAATTCAAGGTAAGTTTGTGAGCCAATAAGGTGATGGCAATAGTTTTTTGCGATGCACGCGGGATAATCCACATCGATTACCATCAAAAGAGAAAAACAATAAACGGCGAATATTATGCCAACTTATTGGACCGATATAACGAGGATTTAAAAAAGTCACCGCATGTGGCCAAGAAAAAAGTTCTTTTTCCTCAAGATAATGCACGGGTGCACACGTTTGAAGTCTCAATTGCAAAATTCGATGAATTGGGCTACATATTGCTACCTCATCTGCTATATTCTCCGGATTTAGCCCCCAGTGACTATTTCCTCTTTCCAAACCTAAAGAAATCGCTTGGTGGAAAGAGATTTATCTCAAACGATGAAATTATTGATCAAACAAATGTCTATTTTATGGACCTCGAAAAAGCCTCTTGATTTGGAAGGGATAAAAAAATGTGAGAAACGTTAGACTAAGTGTATTGAGGTAAAAGGAGATTATGTTGAAAAATAATTTTTTTATGCAAAAAAAAAAAAAAAACTGTCTCATTCAAAAGGTCACGGACTTATTGAGCCGCCCTTGTATCATTTTTGAAATCCAGCTATTTTTAACACTTTAGTAGAGATTTTGATTATATTTCACTTGGTCTGTATTCAGTAGTTTAAAGCATTGTACATAAATTTTGCAAATGTTTGTTGAGCCGATTTGACTTTGAATGTTAAATTTGCCTATATTGTCTCTAAGAATGAAACACCGAACCAATATCTTTTTTTGGTAGAACTGTTTGATTGGACACATTCTGCATTATAAAATATGATTTAGGCTCAAATACTTTAGCAGAAAATCTAGTTATATTTTGTAAGGCGGCCTTCTTGTTTTTTAAGCATTTTTAATACATTTATTTGTTTTGCAATATTGTGAAATTATGATCACAAAATTTATCAATTTTTTGGCTATTTTTAAGTAAAAACTTTTGTAATTTTTCAAAAGAAATTAAAATATTTAGAAATTCATTGCAAAATTTTTTTATTTTTTCTAGCAATTTTAGATTAAACCACATTTTTGGGTAAGGTTCAGAAATAGTGGAGCATGTCCAAATTAAGCAGCAAGAAAAAAATAAATCAACTCATTTTACGTCATGAGAAAATTTTTGGTTTTTTAGATTGTTAATTTACACAACGATTTCACAGTAAGTACGTCAAAACGATACATGAAACCCCTAAAATATTTAAATTTAATTTTGGGTCTTATAATTCAGTGGCGAACCCCGTTTTGAAGAGTCAGGTAATTTTAACAAGATATTTAGATTTTTAAGTTTGTATTGACTCCAACTTTCTTTTATTATATATTAACGAGAAGACTTTGAAATTTATTTTCCAATGACTTAATTTATTGTTTTTTACTTGTTTAAATAAACATATTTATTACTATTATTTATAAATTAACCTAGAAGGCAAGGAGTTACAATTATTTGTAGTTCAAAAAAATAATGATACCCCAATATTAATTCTACACTGGGATGTGTTTAATTCGAGTAAAAGTACATCAATGCGTATACGTAATATTATTGAAAAGGATTTTAATGACTCTTATGTCATTTTATTTTCCGTTTTTAATTTTAGTTTTAATTTAAAAATTTTCGGACGATGTAGATAAGATCGTAAGTTTTAAAACAGTGATATCAGTATTATTAAACAAAATTTTTATAAATACCATAATTTTTAATTAACGTGTTTTAACATTTTGTTTCTTGCCAGAATTTAACAAATAAACTCCTGAAGAAATTGGAAAAAAGCCAAAAAAAACGTCGAGTTAAATATGAAATAAATTGTGTTTTATTTTATTTAAATAGAAAAAATTTACCAAATTAGTCCGAAGGGAATCCCTTAATAAAAACAAAAAAAAATGTTTTTATTTTTTTATTGCAAACAGAAAAAATTATTAATAAATAGTAAATATGTACAAAAATCAATAAATAAAATAATTTCGAAACAGATTTTCCTTAAAACATCAACAAAACTTTTGAGAGACAATACAAAACTAAAAGCGCAATATCTCTTGATTTTGACTTTATCTTTAAAATCGGAGTAATCAACTGTATTCTACGAAATTGGAGTTGGAGTGTTTCGGCGTTTTTCTGTGGCATTTCGAAAGTTTAAATTTTACTTACAGTGTTGTCGATGCAAACCTAGTTAGAGATTTTGACAGTATTTAAGTGCTGTTTGATTAATTAAAATGTCAACTTTTTCACATAATTCTAAATTAAAAAAATAACTTGAATGCTATTGTAATATTCAGTTGATCTAATGGGTGTGTTTGCAGTAAAACAAATAGAAGACTTAGAAAGAACAAAAAAATTGTCAAATATTAAAAACAACAAAAATTTAAAACAATGTCAAAACGAATTTAAGAGAAAAAATCCGACTATAAATATTAAAAACTCATATGTAAATAAACAAAAAGGAATACTATTGTGAAGAATCTAAATTAAATCTAAAAATTTTATAAAAATATATTTGGAAAAATTTTATAAAAAAAATATGAAAAGGTTAAATTTAAATTTCTTCGAGGGCCGTATTTGCCCACCACTTCCATATAATAAGAATAACAAACTTATAAAATTTTAGTTTATTAATAAATGTTTTAATTTATTTTATCTTGTTTTTCTTTAACAAGTTTTTATTTTGATTGGCACTCAATTTATTCATTTATTTTATTGAGAGTAAGTGCGGGTAATGGGAATCAGTGGCTAATATAGAACACTCCCATATTTCTACATCAACATATAAGCAAATATAATTTTATACTAACAGTGGGAATCGGCATACTTAAATCGAATGACCATCCTTAACAACCATTTTCTTAATGGCGGTATTTTCTTATATGTCAAAATTTATTAGATTCTATATTACTCCAATTTAGATACGTCATATCTTTACTGGTGTACTCTGGGAAAGTGTAAAATCATGATGTGGAATAATTATAATGTTTTTACCTCTTAATAACATAAGTTCGGGTTTTTGGGTTAATAGTATAAAAAAAAACAGTTTCGGTTTTGAAAAAGAGAGGGTTAAAAGGGCATACAAAATATTTAAACGGCTTTAGAAAATTCAAATAAAATAAAGAAGTTTTTATGTATTGTTGATCTGTTATATAGCTAAATGAATAGTATTAATAGGATTTTAGATAATATTTATTTTATAAATTTATTATTGAGCGTGAATACTGAGGACGGTTGTGTTACGGCAACAGAAAATACTAAGCATTCTACCCTGCTGGCTCTGTGAATTTTTTTCAATTTTTTAATTTTTATTTTCTATAATTTACTAATAAAATTTTCATCTTTCTTTGCCATAAATGTATAAAAAAAGAATATGATTATATGATGGAAAATCCTATTAGTTATATTCATTTATTTAAATAAAATCTCAAAAGTTTTGTCATATTTTTAAAAAAACACATAACCGTTGGGCGGATTCATTTAAATTGTATACACAGAACCTTCGCATTTTTATAACATTTGTCTTAAAAATATTTTAGAAATACAGCACCCCGTTTCAGTACTTGTAGCATCGAAAAAAATTTCTATATTTTCTCGTCAATCTTGCGGTTTAATTTTTGGAAAAAAAAATTAAAAATTGTTAACTAGCCGAAAATTTAGCTATATTTTTTATCAGACGTAATTAAAAATTTAGAAGACAGTTGTATGTTTAAAAATGCTATAAAACTTTTAAATTAATATTAGTTTTTTTAAAAAAAATTCTCTTTAAAATTATTTTCAAAGAAAATATTTATTTTCGTTAAGAAATGCGTGTATTTTTTCATAGTATAACGTTCTCCAGAGAGAATATAAGACTCAGAATTAGCACTGATAATACAGTTCAACACACAAATAAATTACGGGGTTCCGATAATTGATTCTTGTTAAGGAGACGTTTTGTTCGAAGGGCTTGGATAGCCAAATAATGCAATTGAATGGCGACTATTTATTGATTGTAGTAAAGAAAGTTTCAAAGCAGTTATTTTACATAACGGAAACAAGAAACCATCTATACCCATCGCACAAGTTGTAAACACTGAAGAATCGTAAGAAACAATGGTTAAATTGCTAAAATGTATTAACTATCAAGATAACAATTTGTACCGATTTAAAAGTGGTGGGCATGCTATGTGGAATGCAACGTCTTGGACAGTCGTGCTGGAGCTTTTTATTATAAGAGAAAAAATTGGCCAGGAAGATTATCCATTACAGTGGACCAAGACAACATAAAGTATGTGCCTCTTATTAGGAAAGAAAACATTATTCTTCCAACATTACTTATAAAACTTGGACTCTTGAAAAACTTCAACAAAGCATTGAATAAGGAAGGCCAAGTTTTCGCCTATTTTAGTAAAATTTTATACGTATTTATTTTGCAAAAATCAAGGAAGGAATTTTTAATGGTGCCCAAAAAAAAAATTATATAAGATACAAAATTCGAGAAAAATTTGTCCCCACATGAGACTGCAGCTTGAAAATCATTTAAATTGGTGGTTTCTGATTTTCTGGAAACAACAAAAACTCGGACTTCAAGACCATTGTTGAAGATTTGATTAAGAATTATGAAAAAATGGGTATAAAATACTTTTTTCTAATTTAACAAATATTATTTCCTAATTTGTCTCTTTTACTTTTTCAACAGTTGTTAATATGTCACTTCAGATTAATTTTTTACATTTGCACTTGAGCTCTTTCCCAGAGAATCTCGGTAATGTAAGTGATGACCACGGAGAGAGGTTCCACCAAGAAATGAAATCCATCGAGAGGGGATATCGGGGATATCAAGACGATATTGGGATGCGAGATGGTTTCTCTTAAGAGAAACGGACCGCAACGAAAACCAACGTAACAGAAGGTCCAAAAACTATTTTTTATACTAAAATACAAATAAATTTAAAGAAAATCAATAAACAATATTAATAAATAAATTGTTAATTTTATTTTTTTTAATACTGTTGATCTTAACTATAAAATACTGGCGTAGAAAATGGTTGCCCGTGCTAATGCCCGGGAATATACGGAGTTCCCCGATAATTACCCGGAGCCCCCAATTTTTAACATGCCCCAGACCAAAATTCTAAGATGTACACCAATAATGAATTATCTCATACTATTTCAAATTTCAGGTTTTTCTCTTTGAACCCTCATTTTTACCATGTACCTCGCTAAAATTCTAAAATGTAGCTGATAAATGAGTTAGCACATACTCCAGTTCACATATTTAAAATTTCATGTTTCGGTGTGGGTAGCTAGTTAAGGAGGAGACTGTTCACCTTTTTACCCCTCCCCGTACACATTTGATAGTTTACATCGGAATTTTATTTTAGAGGCGGTCAAATTTTCCAAGCTCTGGCCTATTCTTGCAGCATATCGGTATATAAAACTATGTTTTCTTTACATCTGAGGTGTAGGGTATGTTCAGCAACTTTGTAGATAATGGTATGGCAAATATTTTTGTAGATCTTATTAACCCTCTAACTCCCCCTTATAACGGCATTTGTTGGCTTTATTCTAACAAATTGTAAAACACACCCCGAAAAAGGGGAAGGGCGGGTATGAAATGTTCTACAAAAATGTTGGCCAAAAAATTCTACTATATATGTCAGAACACACCAAAACCCAAAACTTAACACAAACACCAAAAACCAAAAACCAATCAAATTCAATATTGCTCATCAAATTTCTAGACAAATTTTTCTACAAAGTTGCTGAACATACCCTACACCTCAGATGTAAAGAAAACATAGTTTTATATACCGATATGCTGCAAGAACAGGCCAGAGCTGGGAAACTTTGACCGCCTCTAAAATGCAATTCCGATGTAAACTATTAAAATGCCGAATCATGTATATTTTTTGGTCTCCTTAACAAGAATCAATCGTCGGAACTCCGTAATTTTGGAAAAAGTTTGAAATTGTTTTACAGTGTAATATGACAGAATATTCTAAAAATTTGCATAATTTCGTAACTAATTTGATCAAACTACACAGCCTGAGAGATACCAAATTCAAAATTTTTTCTCTGTAATTATTTCTCTTTAAAGTTGAAAAAAGTGACTTTTATAACAACTTTAACAGGCTTAACTAACAACTAATATTACTAACATCAATGACATTTTTGTTTTACTTTAACGAATTAAATATGCTGTTCCGTTTGGCAGCGATAGTTATAAAAGTTAAAACTTTGTGAAAAAAATAAAAACCGGTTAACGGACACCAAAAAAACAGATTTCTGTTTATTCCAAATTGGAGGTGAATATGAAATATAATTCACGTCTAGGCGTCTGGTGAAAGAAATATCACAAAATATTCATTCACCAGACGCTAATATTAAATTGTATTTACAATACAAAAATATCGTAGGAAATGAGAAAAAGCATTCACCACTACTAAACCAATAACTTTTTGAAGCAAAAAACTTTTTTACTTAAAAAATTCACATATGTCAGCTTTAATTTATATTTTAAAAATATCAATAAATCGCTGTTTCTTTTTTTATGATTTTCAAATTAAATTCGGTGAGTTGACGTTGCACATTTGTTATGCTTGAGTGGAAAACATACATTTTGATGAATTAATAATAAAGATGCATATCATTTGCTTTAATTTCAATGAAAATTATTTTTAAAAAATTCATTCTTGTTTAATTGATCAAAACAGTATAAAGGCTCCCTCATTTAAAATATGTATATGAAACCAATTAATATTACGTATACGTCTATTAAAATTATACTAATTTATGCTGGCGATACCAGGCCACTAGATGATCTGGCATTTAGGCGCCATAACTAACCATTCATATAAATTTATTTTCATTTTACATTTTTTAGAAATTTATAAAACCTCCTCATTTTGAAAATTAATATCGATCCTTCTATATCTTAAAGTGGATGTTTTGTAACACTCGAAATGATAAAGTTATAGGTAATATTCTACGATAATTTTCAATTATATTTTAATTTTTTTTTTGCAACCCGAAAACGGCAAAAACATTTTTATCTCAAACCCCGTGCTTAATTAGAACTATACAATTCGAAGGTATGAAATATAATCAGTATCTCCACAACTGCTTGATTTGAGCAATTAAATAACTCTCTTTAATAGAGTGAAAATCAGAGGAGACATATGAACCAGTAGCAATACCTTCCCCTTCTATACAACACAAATTAGAATTGATAACTTGTTTTACAAATACAAATCATTTAAACGGACAGACGGTCACAGCGAGATCGGCTTGAAGTTTCATATGAATAAGACATATATTTCCATGTGTTAACAAACGGGAAGACAAACTTATATTTCTTATCACATATGTGTGTAAAGGGTGTAAAAAGTTGGGGACTCCAAACTCCAAGTATTTTTTATATTATATAAGATATAATTTAACAAATTACATGTGGGTTCATGCCGTGGTATTTTGTAACAAAAAACTTAATTTTTAAATATTTTTAAATAAACTAGATTTCACATAATGTACTGATGGGCAAAGTCCGCAACGTCGCTAGCGTAGAAAAACTGTTGCTAGCATAAAATACCGGATCAGCCCGGCGCACAGTGCTTTGTCCCCATATAGTGAATCGGCAAAATTAGAGGAGTTGTCGCAGAAACTTGAAATTTGGTGTGCTGGCTCAGAATATCTAAATTAAGAAAAATTTTAAGTTTCGAAAAAATCGGCCCAAGGACACGCCTACTTCCGATACATCCTTAAATTTAAAAGTTTAATTCCAGCTACTATTATGAGCAGAATGAAGCAAAAATTGGTAAATCTCTGTTAAATTATGTCATTTAGCTAAGTGCTTAATTTTGTTTCATTCGGAGCAAGGACATAACAACCTCTCATATATCCTTTTTCTTAAAATCTACATTTTGGTTATATTAATGATAAGAATACAGTAAGAATTCGGAATAGTTTATGAAATTATACTTTTTTGCTCTGTGACAATTTTCGTTTCATTCGGCGCAAGTACATTACTACCTCCCATATATCCTTTTCCTCAAAAACTAAATTTTAGCTACATTAATGATCAGAATGCACTAAAAACGGATAATAAGTTTTAAAAAGATACTTTTTAGATCTCTGGAGATTTTTTTTTATTCGGTACAAGTACTTGACTTTCTCCCACATGTCCTTTTTCTCAAAAACTAAGTTTTTCCCAATTTTGCCATTTATTAATACAGATATATACTTCTGGGATTTTATTTTTTTACACAGATATCCAAAAAGCAACTATACACAATTTTAAATACAATTTACCATTATCGAAAAATATAACTTTACAATTATAAAATAAATTTTACAAAATGGCTTCATTATATGATAATTTTAAAAAGGGCTACACTTATTCCTTCAAATTTTGTAAAATAACTTCAAATAATGTTAAATTTGTTTAAGAACGATAGCAATCGTTTTAAATGCAATTTTATAATTTTTTGGAAATGCACTCTACATGAGGCATTGTCCGAATTGATATATTTTTTTAAAATGTTTGCAAGTTTCGATTGTGTGAAAAAATTTCAAAACTCTTCTTTGCTTTAAAAACATGTTATTCGACCAATAAATGCGGTTACCTATGCTGATTTTTGTAAAAAAAATAGTATAGACCATTTTCTATTTAAAAATTAAAATAAATTAAAAAATTTCATATTTTTGATCAACATTTTTTTTTTATTTATTTAACATTATTCCAAAATAGGCCTTGAGATATTAACAACTAAAATTAAAAAAGATATTCGCATTGAACTAAAATTAACAGTTTAACTGGTTACATATTATCACATAAAATAAACAATTGTTGAAAAAAAATTCATAACGAAGCATCATCATCACTACTTAATTCTTCCCAAAACCAATTTTCATCACCTTCTATTATACTGTCTTGTATTACGCCATCTCTTTCATCTTCTAAATAAACATTTTTGTCTATAATATATTTCTCAATTTCTGCATCAACTAATTTTTTTCTAGTCTTAATGTTTCTCTTTGACGATAGTACTGGATCTGAAGACAACAACAAATATGCCATTAAATCTTTATATGTGTCTTCTCGAGATGTTTTTCTTGTATGAGACAATCGTACTCTTCTCACATTTTTATGGTTTGCTTTCAGTGCTTCTTCCGACAGACAACCTGGAACGAAAACTAATTAGTTAGTTGTTTATTTAAATAACTTTAATAAAATGCCAAATACCTATTGGTAAATTAAAAAATTCTATAACATCGCATCCATGAACTAGAATTTTATGTAGTGTGCTAGGAATATAATACCAACCATAATGAATTAGGTACATATTTCTGGTAATTGTTAGTAGCTCCTTAAATGTGTTGACGTTAATTGTTGACCCACAAGACAGTACTCTTAATATAGTGGAAAAATTATCAATAAGTTGCTAGTCAATTCCAGTTATTTCGGCTGCTACTTTATTGTTCGAAAAAAATCGGCGAGCCGTATTCCCATCGTTAGTGTTACCAAAACCTTAAATATGGATATGCAAAATTTTTTATCCAATTCGGATAAAACTAGGTACAAGAGATTTTATCCGATTCGGAAAAAATTTCCAAATTATAGACTTAGAAAAGCCGAAATAAAAAGTTGTATAATTTTATATAATTTTTTTTATACTCAATCAAAGATAATAAATTTTTTCAAACAAATGCGGTAAAAATCACAAATTTAGCCATTTTTACAAAAGCCAATATTTTGATTTTTTGTGAAAAACCGGCACTTTTTTTTAATAATATTTTAGATAATATTATAGACTTACAAAAACCGAAATAAAAAATTATTTAATTTTATATAATTTTTTTTATACTCAATCAAAGATAATGCATTTTTTCAAACAAATGCGGTAAAAATCACAAATTTTGCCATTTTTACAAAAGCCAATATTTTGATTTTTTGTGAAAAACCGGCACTTTTTTTTAATAATATGTTAGATAATATTATAGACTTACAAAAACCGAAATAAAAAATTATTTAATTTTTTATTATACTCAATCAAAGATAATACATTTTTTCAAACAAATGCGGTAAAAATTACAAATTTAGCCATTTTTACAAAAGCCAATATTTTGATTTTTTGTGAAAAACCGGCACTTTTTTTTAATAATATGTTAGTTAATATTATAGACTTACAAAAACCGAAATAAAAAATTATTTAGTTTTATATAATTTTTTTTTTATACGCAATCAAAGATAATAAATTTTTCAATATTCCTAGTATGTTCTTCTAATTCATTGGGAGCTAAAAGAATAGTTTGTAAGTAGACTATTCAAAATTTTCATCCGATTCGAATGAAATTTGGTACATGATGATTGTGACTAATTATTTTTACTGATATTTGTACATATATCCAATTTGCTGAAAATTGGTTAATATTCAATCATATAAGTCAAAAAAATGCGGTAAAAATCACAAATTAATCCATTTTACAAAAGTCAATATTTTGATTTTTGTGAAAAACCGGCACTTTTTTTTAATAATATGTTAGATAATATTATAGACTTACAAAAACCGAAATAAAAAATTATTTAATTTTATATAATTTTTTTTATACTCCATCAAACTTAAGAAATTTTCGAATTTTCACCAAAAAAAAAACTATTTTTTGGAGTTGTAAAAAATATTTGTTTTCAAATATATATTAAATAGTGTATTAAAGGTTTACTACAGATATATCTAAGTATTCAAAAAATAAAACTTTAAATCAGTATTTAAAAAAATACATTTTTGAGAATTATTTTCGTGAAACAACTGAAAACAATATTTTTTGTTCAGTAATTTTTGCTTAATATTTTCAAATTTTGGCGCCCTCTACTGACGGCGAAAGCAATCAGACTAAATTTTTTTTTGCATATTTATTTCAGTTAACTTCTTGTCTTTCAAAAAATGTACTTTTAAGAACAATTTGAGCCCATGCTTAGTTTTTGATTTTTGCCTATGGGACAAAGCCCTGTGCGGCGTTCCCAGAAGAAAATGCTTGAAAAAGTATTTTATTAGAGAGTTATCACAAACTGAACCCTCCTGACTATTGTCGTTGTTTCTAGGACCAACGCACCAAGATCTAAGATAACAAATGTCAAAATGTTGTAAGTTGTAGAAGAGTTTGATGTTGTTAAATATGGCCCTTTAACAATTTTTTTTATCTTAAGAATCTTATCCCCCCTCCTCGTGAAAATTTTCTAAAATCACATCTTATCAGTAGTTTGCCCATACTCCAAAAATGGGCATGGGGCAGGCCGTCATAGGAGAGATTATCAATTTGCCGCACCCCGAACAGATGTGGAAAAGTTCCGACTTAGGTTATGGTCTAACAGTATTTTAAATTTCAGGTTTCTAACTAAAGGGGTTTCGGCAGGCCACTAAGGGGAGACTTTTCCCCTTTTTCTCCTCTCCATCAAAACTTCCAAAAATATCGTCTAAGTGGATGTCTATTCCGGAGGCTAAGGTACGACTACATACAAAATTTCAGCTTTTTAGTTCTACAGTTTTGGGCAGTCCTTTGAGAGGAGAATTTTACCTGTGTACTAAGTTCCTTGCTGCAGCGATTTTGGAGGGCAGTGATATATCCCATACACAAAGAAAAGCATATTAAAACTTCAATTTTCTAACCCTTTTGGATAGCCCGTAAAAAGGAAGTTTTTCCTTCAATTCCTTTCCTTCAAATTTCAGCCTCCTAGATCCTACGGTTTCGGCTGGCGACGTTGAGTGTGTAAGTGATTGATTAAGTAGTAAGTCAGTCAGTCAATCAGTTTGCAATGTTAATCTTTCATATATAGAGATTGTTGGTTGTACTTTGATACGATTTTCTGTATATATTCGGATCTTAATTATTCTCCAAATATAATGCCATTCTGCCATTTTGGAATCAATTTAGATTTTACATAATACCCAAATAAACTGGTGCATCAAATTTGCTTTTTTGTGGTTGAAATATGATCAGTTAGATATTAAATCTCTTTTAAATAATTTACTTTAATAAATGTAATAATTTTAAGATGCTAGTCTGTAAGGATAATATTATAGCCATAGACTTAAATAAATAAAAATAATTTTAAGGAATATTAAATTTTATTGCGGCAAATCATTTGTTTTTTTTTGGGTGTGGCAGGTAATAAGTTTTTATTTTTCGTGAAACGTTTAAAACTTATTTTTATACATATTATATTTTTCGATTACTCATAGTAATTTGTCAGGCTCCTTTAAACTTCATTTTATAATTAGTTTAAATTGATAAAAATGCACTTAAAAAAGTTTTTAAGTTAAAATAAATGAAAATATCATTTAAAACAAATGATATTTCCTTTAAAAACCGGTCTACTTAATTTTCATTTAAATTAAATGCCAGTTGTTATATATTTTTAAATGTTGATTAATCATCTGACACAAAACAAACTACATAATATTCTGAGTGTACAGTAGTAATATTTTTAGTCGTTTTAACAAATTCAATTATATTTTTAGCATTCTATATTTTTTTCTTATTTAAAATTATTTTGTTTGAAATTAATTTTAAAAAAAATTTTTATTAAAATATTATTAATTCTGGCTAATAATTTTTAGCAGAATTAAAAAATGTATCAAATTTTTGAGAACTTATGCCTTAAACAAAATTAGCACTTTATATGTGCCTAATGTTGGATTTTTGTTGTTGTTTTACATAGTAATTTGTTTTTTAAGACCATTATATTAATGATTATGCATTTGCCTATTGGTGTTTTTGAGTTTAAATAAATTAAAATGTCTGTAACAGTTTACAATCCCTTTTGATATCGAGTTTTATTTTGTAAAACTTTTGTACAATGGTCAATAGTTAATTTCTCAATTATTTTTTTTTATTTTAGCTTATAAAATGTTATTGCTTTGTGATATTGAGGTTAGTACACATACTCATGGTCGGGTATCAGGATTTACTGGGGAAAATAAGTATGGTGGTTTAAAGCACCTTAAAATATGTTTCAGTAGGGTAAAATAGCATTTGCAGTTAACAAAACTAAAATAACTAAATTAAAAATAATATTTATTATTTATTTATTTTATTAAACATATAATTACAAATTATATTTTAATACCCTAACCGAGCACTAGCAACGAAGGCCTTCAGCTCGTTGTAGCGAAAACAGACCAGAGCCTCTGGTGGGAATCGAACCCACGACCCCCGCACTGATAAGCTACCACGCTACCAACTAGCCTACAATTAAAAATAAAAAAATAATAAAATTCTTTTATTATTTTAAAAATAATATTTGTTTTCGATAACACGTTTATGTTTACATTTTTTTAATATTATCAATTTATTATTCTAGTGTAAAATTATATTTAACAGTTACCTTAATTTGTAATAATTTGCTTCATTTTTATATTAGTATTGTCTGTTCATACATTCAATTTATACTTTATTAAGTTAACAACAGATTCTTCTTTTGAGCCATGTATGGGATTCATGAATTAGGTGGATTTAAAAATTGATGATTTCATTAGCATCCAAGCAAAAATGACCCTGCCAAAGAAGTAATAAAAGCATCACTGCTATGGCAAAGAAACCACTTCTTTTCTGATGGTTTCATCGATGAGTTTAACATTAGCGTATCATAGGATAGAAGTATTCAAATTTAACTACTAGCATTACTCATACTTTACTCTAGGAAGCAATAACAATGCAATGATGAAGATATTCTGATGCATGAGTGGAAAATGTTCATACACTTTGTAATATTTAAGTTTTGATGAAAATTTAATTTACAAGAAGGCAGAAAAAAATAAGTTTAAAGAAGCGAAATTTATTCATTGATATACAAATACTCTTTATTAAAACAAATAAATAATTCTGCGTTCGTGAAAAAGCATTTTTGAAACATTTTTCAAAAATTTTAATAAATTTTTAGGCAAATTTTAAAATATTTTTAGATAATTTAAAAACTAGTTGTACACTATTGAAACCTTTTTAGACAATTTTCAAATATTTTTGAACAATTTTAAATAATTTTTGCACAATTGAAAAACATTTTTGGGCAATTTGAAATAATTTTTACACAATTTTAAAAATATTTTGGTAAATTCTGAATTAAAACTGGAAATGATGTAGTGTTAAATAAAATACATAATGCAAAAATGCATTATGCATTATGTGAAAAAATGCAAATGACAGGCCAGCTAGTTTCAATTGAAGGACAAAAAAAATCAGTTTTTCTTGATTTTTCAAAACTTTTATAAAAATTGCAAAACTGCATAAACTGCATAAACCCCCATGAAATTTTAAACTAAAATATAAAAAATTAAAAAAGTTCATCACAACTATTTTTTAAATTTGAATAAATGCTTTAGATTCAAAAAACTACGGTATACTATAACTTATGCTTTAGAAGTAATAAAGAGTGATATTTTAAGATTTACAGATCACTGCATTTAAAATATTAACACATGAATTTTTTGAAAGTGCCTTAGAATAAAATCAAAAAATCATAAAAGAATGTCAACTGAAGTTATAGTCACAGAATGACTAACATTTTTTGTTGGGATAGCATTGATATCGTAATGGTATTATTTTCATAAAAAATTTTTAAAGTAATTAAAATGATTTAAAGAGCTCGATTTTATAGATCAGTGGCAATGTTTTTACATTCCATTATAATATTAAAATAACATGATTACAATTGTCAAATAATATTTGTGAAAAACGTTTTAGTGGATGAAATAGGAAAAAAAATATAAAATAGAACATTTATTTCAAATTGATAAATACAACTAAAATCCAGGCTCGTTTGATATCGGAAACAAAATATAAAGTAGAACATTAATTTCAAATTGATAAATACAACTAAAATCTAGGCACGTTTCATATCATAGTTTCATAGATAGTTTCATAGATAGTTTCCGATATTTTGCGTTCCAATAACGCTTCTTCCCCACTCCATACCATTTCAGTTTAATTTAGCTTGATTTCCGTTTGTATTCATATCTATTTTTTTTTCGTTCCGATATACCCGGCTTCATTATTTTCCTACTGTCCGTTAAAATATACATCACGACGTGAAGACTTCGCCGGGATATTTCAGTGTTACTCGGATTCTAGGTTATTCTACAAGTAGCTTGGTATTTTATAAATAAGCAAAATCGGTCCAACGGTAAAAAGGTTAAGATTGAAAATATTAAGGTACCTCTATATTTCCAAGCATATTGCTACAATATCACATTATCGCTTAAATTTTATCACCAGGCGCCTAGAGATGAATAATATTTTATATTCACCTCAAAATTTTTTTCACCACCAAAATTTTTTTCATCTGATTTTTTTTTCACCACAAAAATTTCTTTCCACCACAAAAATAGTCACCTTTACACCCCAACTTTTTTTTCACCTTGACAATTTTTTTCTTAAATTAAAATGTATTTTTCTGTAAAAAAAAAAAAAAACACTGTGGAGGGTATAGCAAAATCGATAAAGACGAATTTAATGATTTTACTTTTTCCTTTTTGCATTGGTTTCATCTAACGGTAATGAAATATGTATCAATGGTTATGAAAGAATCCCTAGTTTGGTTAAACAAAAAAATATAAAACAAAATATAAAGTTAAAAGTTAAAAAATTTCAAAAAAAAAAAATGTAAAAAAGCAATGGATATGTTGGAAAATTCAATTCAATTTGTGGATGTACAATACAGAAATTCTTGTGTTTGTCAATGTATTTTATTTTTTATTGTTGGAAAAAAAAATGAAACACAAACGAGTCAGTTTCAGATAAGTGTAACTAAAGAAATGAAAATATTTTACTTAGAATTATTTTTTAAACAGCAGTCTCAATTAATACAGGGACAAAATCATAGTACAATCAAACATTACTTTTTTATTTGACAAACATTTTTAAATAATACAGGTTGGTTGAAAAGTTCCTGCGCTAAAAATGAAAGAATACTGTTTGTGTTACGAAATATATATTTTTATTCAATATAATCTCCCAGAAGCTCAATACACTTGTTCCAATGATCTTCCAATAATTTTATCCCATCCTTATAATGGTTTTCCGGAAGCTCTGCAAAAAAAACGTCTACGGCTGCTATGGCCTCTTCATTCGACGAAAAATACTTTCCACGAAGGAATGGTTTAAGATTTCTGAAGAGATAGTAGTCACTGGGAGCCAAATCTGGTGAACACGGTGGATGTTCAAGCAATTCATACTTTAATTCTTTGAATTTAGCCATCGTGAAAACACTTTTGTGAGCAGGTGCATTGCCTTGATGAAAAATGATTTTTTTCTTCTTTAAACCAGGTCTTTTCTCACGAATTTTTTCGTCCAGCTGATCCAAAAGGCTGCAGTAATATTCAGAGTTGATTGTTTCACCTTTCTGAAGATAATCAATCAACAAAATTCCTTTTGCATACCAAAAAACTGATGGCATAACCTTCTTTGCTGATCGTTGTGACTTCACCTGCTTTGGAGCTGAACAACCAGCTTCAGTCAACTGTAAACGTTCTTGTTCCAATTTAGGATCATGGTTGTAATTCCAAGTCTCATCCATAGTTATAAAACGACGCAATAAGTCGGTTTTATTCGGCTTAAAATGTTCCAAATTACGCTGAGAAATTTGTTTTCGATCCAGTTTTTGTTGAATTGTTAATGTGTGCGGCACTAACTTTCCAAACAGATTTTTCATAAGTAATTCTTCATGTAAAATATAGAGTACTCGTTCGTCTGAGATGCCTATGGCATTAGCAATTTCACGCTTATTCAAACTTGAATCTTCACTAACCATATTATGTACCTGCTCAATGATTTCTGTTGTGGTTGCAGTTTTTGGTCGTCCTTCGCGTGGATCGTCTTCAAGACTGGTATGACCACGTTTAAATTCACCAGCCCAAAATTCAACGGTGCGTTTTGAAGGTGAGGACTCCTTATACACTTCTTATAATTGTTCATAAATTTCCTTTGCTTTTAAATCCTTCAAAACAAAGAATCTAATGACTGCACGATATTCAATTTTTTCCATATTAAAAAAAATCAATGACACGTCAACTTCAAATGGCTTGTAAACAAAGAAAGAATTGACAGAATGACTTGTAACTTTGCATGTGTTCTCAGGACAGTTATACCAGCTTGAGAAAAAAAAGTTTGGAGCTAGCAGTGGCCTCTCTTGGTGAGCGCAGGAACTCTTCAACCAACCTGTATATGAATTTATTTCTATAAATGTGATTATAATAAAAATAAAATTTTTAGTATTTAGATGTATATTCCAACGTTTTTGATTTGGTTTTGTAAAATAATGTTACAAAAAAACAAATTTAAATTGATTTCAAAGTTATTTCTATTTAAATTCATTTTTCTAATGCCTGCTTTTAGAACTTTTCCTTGGCTAATGTGTAAAACGTTGTCATAAGAAATATACTCTAAAAATGAAAGATATATTTCAATTTCTATTGAAATTTTTCACTTATCCATAGGTGACTGTAGTTCATTTACAGTTGTAAAATTAACACATACATTTAAACCAAAAATAAAACGACTATCAACCAAAATAAACCTTTAGGATATGAAAACCATATTGTACATTGATATTGCATCCTTGCAATTTTTCTGTTTATTAAATAATCAGGATGTGGTGGATGATGTTGTTTATATTTGCATGTATAAATGAATCACTATAACTAGAGTAATTTTTTTTTTGGTTTTATTTTATATGTTTCCTCCAATTATTAGTTTTTATAAACCCGAGTAAAACGAAATAATTCTAAAATATTTATTTGGATAAAAATAGTAGTAAATCAAATTGTATAGAATACAATCTAATTGTTTGATCTGATTTTTTTAAATTAACCCAGTAAAAAAGTTAAGATATAATCATATGTGGCCTCATCTAATGATATATCATCATATATATTTACATATGTCAGTATGCATTACCATATAAAGGGTGTCCCAAGAAGAACGCAATTTTTAAATCTGGCAACATTCGAAGTGTCATTGTTTGACATTTGAACAATTGTTATTGTTTGCTAGTAGAATTTGGGGTCACAATAATGCTCCAAAAGAGTCAACTGTAAAGAGATTAATGGATAAATTTGCCGAAACTGGGTCTGTTATTGATGTAAAGACAACAACGCGCCATCGACCAGGTCGATCGACCGAAAATATCGCAGCTGTACGTGATGATGTCGCTCAAACTCCATCCACCTGAATTCGACACCGAGCTCAGCAAATTGGTGTCTCCAAATCCACTTTGCAGCGAATTTTGACGAAAGATTTGCATCTTCATGCATACAAAGTTCAATTGACTCAGGAACTGAAGCCAGCTGACCATGGACAGCGAAGGGAGTTCGTTAATTGGGTATTGGAGAGACAACATGAAAATGCTGATTTTGCCGATAAAATCATCTTCAGTGACGAGGCCCATTTTCATCTTGATGGCTTCGTCAATAGGCAGAATTGTCGCATTTGGGGTGAGGAAAATCCTCGAGTGATTCACAAGAAGCAAATGCATCCTCAACGTGTCACTGTGTGGTGTGGTTTTTGGGCTGGAGGAATCATTGGACCTTTTTTTATGAAAATGAGGCAGGTCAAACGCAAACAGTCAATGGTGTTCGGTATCGTGAAATGATAATCAGTTTTTTCTTGCCTAGAATTGAAGAAATGAATGTGGAGGGCATGTGGTTCCAACAAGACGGCGCCACATGTCATACAGCCAGAGAAACAATTCAATTGCAGCATCAGTCATTTCCCGGTCGTGTTATTTCGTGTTTTGGAGATCAGAATTGGCCGCCTAGATCGTGCGATTTAACACCATTAGATTTTTTTCTTTGGGGTTTTTTGAAGTCGATGGTTTACGCGAATAAGCCGACGACGACTCAAGCCTTAAAAGAGGAAATTGGACGCTGCATTAATGAAATACCGCAGCATTCATGCAAAACGGTCATTGAAAATTTCATTAAAAGATCGCGTGCATGCCAGCAAAGCCGCGGCGGCCATCTGCACGATATATTGTTCCATACATAACCTCATTCTGTCTACTTTACGATATAATAAAGTTTCACGATTTTTTTTTTAATATCTGTGTTTTATTTAAAATTTAAAAATTGCGTTCTTCTTGGGACACCCTTTATAATTATATATTACATTCAATTTTTAAAACTTACTATATTTATATTGTGTCATATAACATATAACCACATCTAGTTATATATTGTTATGTATACAATTTTATATGATTTATATGATAAGATATGATATATTTTCTATCATATAAAACTATATATAACACAATATATAAATATATATATATATATATATATATATGGCTTGCACGGGACCATATTTACTCATATGTGACTTATACAGAAACATATATACTTATATATGGCTTATACATTTCTATTATCAAAAATATTTTTATATGGTATGGTATATAATTATATGTGGTTCTATGTTAATGGTTTCAAAACCCAGAAAGCGAAATAAATTATTTTTAGTGTTTTTTGTTTTTTTTTATATTAATATTTTTTTTACAAAATTTTCAAGTTTTAACTCATTTTAGGGCAACTCTTAAAAATTTTGGATATAAGATATAAAGAGTTTTTTAATAGGTACTTCACAACTTTGAATGTAATTTGTGAACACACTATTTCACTGAACGCACAATTTAACTGATTTTACTCAACATTTTTATCATGGTGTAATGCTGTGCGTTTGGGTTATTATCTAAGATCAGCAACCAGGTGCTAATGATCTTTCAATACGCTGATTTTCTTTAAAAGAAAAGCGTAAAGTCACTAAATGTTCAAATGAAACGCTGAGATGTACGAGTTAGTAGTAATCTAATTTATTTAAAAAAAATGTGTGGGTTCATATACCCTTTCCTATTCCGTTTCTTAACTATTCTAATTCTCAGTCTATCCTACTTTTACTTAGTTTTACAGTTATGCTACAATCCTATTGGTTGTAGCATATTGAGTTCATATCAGTACGATTGAGTGTATTGTGCATGACACATATGTTCACATGTGCAATATGATGCGTTACACTCGATCGTACTTTTCAATAATGTTTACAATGGTAAAGTACACGAACGAACAACGTATGCAAATTGTAAAAATGTACTACCGAAATTCGGAGTCGGCGACCGCAACTTTAAGAACGTTAAATTATCTACAGTGACAAAGCTCATTTTTGGCTCAATGGGTTCGTCAATAAGCAAAATATGCGTTATTGGTTTGGTGAAAATCCACATGTGCTTCATGAATCACCAGTTTATCCACAAAAAATAACTGTTTGGCGGCGTCATATGGCCATATTTTTTCTTCGACAATAACCATCGTCACGTTACAGAGAATGGCGATCGTTATCGCGCCATGATTACCGATTATTTTTGGCCCGAATTGAAAAACATGGACTTGGACGACATGTGGTTTTAACAGGACGGTGCCACAAACCATACAGCACACGTTACAATCAATTTATTGAAGAGTAAGTTTTGTGAGCATGTTATCTCAAGAAATAGACCAGCCAATTGGAACGAGGCGTGCGATTTAACGCCTCTAGACTTTTTCTTTGGGGCTAAGTCAAATCATTGGTCTATGCCAACACGCCGACGACGTTGGAAGAACTCAGAGCCAACATCGAACGCGAAATAGCGGACGTTACTGCCGAAATGTGTGACAGAGTCATTGAAAATTGTGTCCAACGAATCAACCGATGCCGACGTGCCCGCGGTGGCCATATGAACAAAGTCGAGTTTCATTCATACATTTTTTAATTTTTTTTCAAGTCGATCATAAAGTTTTGGAAATATCTCAAGTGGTTTGCGTTTTTTTTTTAAAAAAGTTGTAAAGTCCTTATTGGAAAACCCTATATAAGACATATAAAGTTTATAACAATCTAGGTACATATAAAATTATATATGACCTTTGTTTTCAAAACTTCTATAACTGCAATATATTATAAAATCTTTACCACATTATCGTTACCGGAAAAACTATTTGTCAGGCCAAAATTTTTACCAAAAATCGCGCTATTTTTGATAAAACTTTTCATTTTGTTTTTCATATATTAATAGTTATAGAAGTTGGCGCCGCAGGCGAAAAATTTGTGTTTCTTGACAGATTTTAAAAATACCAAGCTCGAAAATCATTCGCTCTTTATTTTATAAGATCGTCGGATGCTGCAAAAACCGCATATCGGAAATTGATGGCTCTTCCACTATTACCAGCAAATTTAATAAGAACTGGCTGGGAGAACACACTCATCGACAAAGAGCAGAAATTTACTTAATTTTTGAACTATTTTGAAAGGCAGTGCTTGCGCCTCACTAAAAATATTTGATTTATATAAAATGGTTTTTATTCTGATTCTTTACAAAATTTCAATTTATGTTGGCCCAAGTAACTTTAATGTTCAAAACGAGTACATTCGGATATTATTGATTCCATGCAATATAAATGCCGTGCATAAGCATATTTTGTAGTTATTTTTCGTTTCATTATATTTGAGGTAATTTTTTATTTTTTCATCATATTTTTAGTGTTAATTATCATTATGAAATTTTGCTCCAAAAAATGTGAACTACATACTACATCGAATATTTAAAAATAAATACAGCACAGATATCATGGGAACGTGGAATAGCCTCGTGATAATTTTTAGTTAAATTCAAAGACCATTTTAAAAACGTTTAGATTGTTTCAAAAACTTTTGGAATGACTTCAAATGTAATTTATAAAACATCAATTAAAATTCAAAAACACAAAATTAAATACATATATGTTGAATTTCAATAATTTTTTTAATTGCGTTTGGTATTTTTTAATTTTAATTGATCTTTTTAAGTATCGATTGCGATATTTTTAAATTTTATTTGTAACTTTTTGAATTCAAATTGTATTCTTTTATTTCGGATTTTTTTATTATCATTATTTTTACATCCCTATGTCTATAACTACTTGTTTTCATATATGGACTTCAACGGAACACGAAATAAAGCAATTATATTTTATGCCCTCCTCTACATTTACATACTAACAAACATATATATATGTTGTCAAATTACAAATAGAAAAGTTTCAAAAATTTTATGACAAATATTTTTGTTTACATTTAAAAGAGAATAGCCAAGAATTGCCAAGACTTGGCAGCATTTTTTTAAATTCTAACTTTTCAACTACTATAACTACTTTGAGTTTAAATTAAGTTGTTAAATAAATATTTTCAATTTTAAATGCATATGTTTTGATATAAAAATAAAGTCATAATTCTGAAATTTTAGGGATTCCGGTTAAGACTTCATGTGATATTTGAATCGCAGATTTTTAATTAAAAACTTTTATGCAATTGGAATCACGAATTTTATTGTTTTAAAAGAAAATATATACAATTTAAATAATTCCACTTAGGATCTGTGTGAGGTAGCTTAATAAATTCTTAACTAAATACAAATTGACAAAAGATTTTAAAAATTCTTTGAAAAAAATTTGGACAATTTTTAATACGTTCTGTGATAATGTGAAGTGAAAAAAAAACTTTTCATTTTCGTTTTCATAAGCACTTTTCACTCGAATTTTTCACAAAAAAAAAATGTTTCATTCGCACTGTACCCATGAAACTTTTGTAACTGTGTTATCCAAAATTTAAAGCAAATGTCAAAACAGAGAAAAACGTAAACAAAAGTGAATTAAGTTCGTAAAATTTATTTTAAATAATTATATAAAAATATCTGTATTAATTGTATTATTGGATATTACTCATAGAATTCCGGATGAACAAAGGTAAGACAATGATGTTACAAGCATTTCATTGCAGTAAATAATTTAATAATTTATAGGAATTTTTTGAGAGTGCTGAGACGCATACTTCATGGATTTATATCGGCTTACTTTAAGTGAACTATATTTGGTGCGCGTATGAAGTCTAATATTACTTATATTATTTATTTATTTATTTATTTAAGTCTATGGATACAATATTATCCTTACAGACTAGCATCTTAAAACTATTATATAAATTAAAGTAAATCATATAAGAGAGATTTAAAATTCAAAGAAGGAAGACTTATATCTAATTGATTACAATAATTATTAAATAATCTCATAGATTTGGTAAGAGGTTCATTTAAAGAAAATTCAGTTCCATGCAAATCAATATAAAAGAACTTATCATTAGTTCTAAAAACTCTTGGAGGTACATAAATGGAAATTAATTTTAATAATTCAGGAGAATCTATTTCCCCACAAATAATGCCGTGTAAGAAAAGTAAAGAAAAAATATTTCTTCGAGCTTCTAAAGTTTTCAAAAAAAGGTATTTACAATTATCTTGATAAGTTGGACGTGAAAATGTAGGAATGTTAGAAAAATTACTAGTATATGAGACATTTAAAAAAGGAAGAGCGAACTAAATAAATTTCTTTTGTATTCTCTCAACGCGACTAATTAAGTTTAGTATCGAAAACCACTCCTAAATCCAACATTTCATCTACTGAGGATAAAACATTGGATTTCATTCTGTACTCAGAAAATAAAATGTGACGACATCTATGGAACGTCATACAGAAACATTTACCAATATTTAAAGGTAAACCATTACGTTCCGTCCACAAAATTACCCTATCTAAGTCATCCTGAAGATCAGAAATGTCTTTTTGGGTATAAATAGGCTTAAAAATCTTAAGATCGTCAGCATACATTAAGAACTGTGAGTTCTTAAAGCAATGAAAGATGTCATTAACAAATATTAAAGAAAAAAAAATTTCATAAAGAATATAAATAAACTTTAAATAAATATGCCATACTTTTGCCATTTTTCACTGTCCTTTTGGGTCCCACTAAAACTGTTAAGGCTCGCCGCTTATTCGTTACACTTTTCGTCTCTAAATTTGGCACCATCTGCAGTTACAAATCTGTAAATATGGGATTAATAAAAGTGTGATTATGGTTATTAAGCTACTTACTTATCGTTTGCAATGTCCACATGCTTTTCTTAATAATTAATTAAATACTAATTTTGGCTTTCACTGGCACGCTTTCCTCTTACAGTCTTCTCCATGTTTATTTCACTTATAAATAGTCTGTGTAAACAATTTTTTCATATGAAAATATTTTGACAGTTGTTTGCACTGTTACACAAAACAATAATCGCCAGTGCTGTGCAATCGTGAAAAAATCTTGTTTCGTTCCACTTTTTTTTCATATGAAAACGTTTTGATATTTCTTTACATTTTTTCACAGAACACGAACCAAAAGTACTATGAAAACGTGAAAAAACTATTCATTTCACCGTTTCACAGAACGAGAATTGACCCTCAGATTTAGATACCAGATTTTAGTTTAGATTTTATTAAGCACGCTCACACCCATAATACAACATTTAAACACGGTAAACTACATATATTTTTTTCTAACTTTTTAATTATTTTGTTGTTTTTAAAAACTTAATTGTATTTTGTGTTATTTTTACCAAACCTTTATAACGAGCGTGGAAATAATTAGTAATAGGGGAAGAATAAGTACGTATAGAGATTTAATCAAAAGAAGTGGCCAAATAAAATTTTTTACATATTACAAGGTTCGGTAGCTGCGAAAAAACTAAGCAAATTTTCCTAATTTCAAAGCAAATTTTTCTCATTTCTGAACAAATTTTAGCAAAATCTGGTAAATACCCAATTTGACTTGCAAAAGAATCAATTGGTATTGCAAAGAAAGTCAATTAGAAACAAAAAAACATACAAGCTATTTTGTATATATGTATACTAAACATAGTAAAAAATTGTATTTTGGAAATAATTTCTGGGGCCCCCTGGGGGGGGCGGACCTGGGCGCGCCACTTTATATAAAACAATTATACGAAAATGTAGTCAAATAAAGTAAGACACACACTGCTGAGTGCTTAGCTCACTACAACTTTGGCAGATCGATTTCAAATCCAGGCGAAGGCATAGTTTGTTAAAATATTAATATTATAATTTTTAATATAAATATAAATTGTTAAATTTCTTTGATGTTAGCCTAATTGTGTGTTGTTTAACGGTTAATTTTTGTCCAAATACTTAAAATAGATAATCATCAAAGCATTAACCCTACAAGGGCATGGATAATGAAGAGGGTTGTGTAGCGTCAACCAAAAATACTAAGTATTCTGTATCCTGCTGGCTCTGTCCAATTTTTTCAAATTTTATTCTCTATAATTTACTAAAAAAAAAATTCATGTTTGTTTGCAATAAAAAATATAATTTATAAAAGGAATATGATTATATGACCTAAAATCTTATTAATACCCAAAAATTTTCAAAATTTGTAGTTCTATTTTATTTAATGTGAAAAAGAAACAAAGCAAATATTTCTTTTGATTTGAACATGATATACTGTTATTTCCATTAAACAAAATTTTGCCTTAATATAACTAAAATTTTGTAGATAAAATAGTTTTTGTTTTTTGGTTTTCGGCAGATAAAATTGTAATTTTTAATTAGCTAAAATTTAACTCAATTATAACTTAAGTTATCTTTTCTTAATAACAATCAGCAAACAAAAGATCTGCTAATTTAAACATTTTTTTTTCTCAGATTCCTCTTTAACTAATTTCTGGCATCTTTTTATGCTATTTGTGTAGAATTATTTCTATGAGTGTAGAATATTTTATGCTTTAAGGGGATACTTAACTTATTACTTTCTACGTTGACAATGTAAAATATTCCCAGGAATATTACATTCCTTATATTGTTGTAAATGTTTTTTAATGTTGTAGCTGTTGTTGATTTGTTGCACCAGTTGTTGTTTATGTGCATGTTTCGTGAAAATACATGTACAGGGTAGCCAGGATCTCAGATGAACTTACATATGTATTAAAGACAACAACACTGTTGATTATTTATGTTTGCAGTATATTTTATTTATGAATTTTAATTGCAGGTAAACTTTTTTTTTTAATTTTTCCAATGACAATTTATATCATTAAGTTTTCTTTTTTATTATTATTAATGAAGTTATTTGTAAGTTCCTGGAATGCTTTTTTACACAATAGTAGTTTTCACATAAATATAAAGCAGCAATTTACAATGCTGGTTTGTTAAAAAAATGTAATCATATACGATAAATACCATAAATACGGCAAATATGTGAATTGGCTTTATATGTGTATTGGTGTACAAATTTACATTTAATTAAAATCATAATAAACATATCGGGTGTTATGTAAGCTATTAGTATTTTAATTAAATTATTACATTCTTGTGTAATAAATAAAATATTTAAACAAAATTCAGTAATCGAAAGTCATTTTAAAAATGCAATGTTTGTATACTGTGGCGTATGATTGTTATGCAATTTTAATCAACTCATATAACTCATACGACATGTATACCTAAAAATGAAAGAATGATTAAAATTAAATTTAAGTCCATTTGGTCCATTTTTTGGATTGTTTCCTTTGTAACTTTTGAACGGTGACATATAGAAACTTAACTTTTTAGCTCACGTGGTTTTTTTATAAAACCATGTTATACACAAAAATTCAAGGTTCTGACTTAAAACAGGACTGAGAAAAATAAAAAATTACGAATCTTAGGTTAAGGGACGATTTGGTCAATTCACTCTCATCAACTGCAACTGTCTTGTGCATTGAACTAATCAATATTGTTGCTTTGTTCTTGTGGCTGATGTATAATACTAATGTCGCAATGCCATCAAATGCAAATGTAGAATGGTACAAAGGGAGTTTTTTGACAGTCAGCAATTTCGGAGGAATGAATGTTTTATTTTTGCGTACTGTTCCTACATATGTAAGTTTCCTTTCCTGAAGTTTTTTTTACCAACTCAAAAGTGGAAAAAAATTGCACTTTCAAGCCTTCTGTTAAGTCCAATACAATGCGTTGCCCTTGGTTCTTTTCAAGCTGTGCCTTTCTAGGCTTACCATGGTATGGTAAATTTCAAACCATATTTTGCTGGTTTTGATGGCATAAACTGTCGAAAAGTACATCGCCCCTTGAATGCAACAAGTTGCTCATCAATGGTGACATTTTCGTGACAATTGTAAAACATTGGAAGAAGTTGTTTCCAACGGTCCCACAGTTCACTAATAGGAACAAATTTATCGCAACTACGCACTTGTCGTCGACTCAAAACATCATCGAAATGGATGGCACCATTAATCATATGAAATTTATCTTCAGACATAATTTATCGGAAAATGGGGCGACCAAATTTTGCAATAAATAAACCATGAACATTACCCAACTATTTTGCTGAAATTAAAAAACAAGATTATACATACCGACATACGCCTGCAAGAATGAGCACAGCAATATACGCACGCAATGCGTCTTAATCAATATCTTTCCACTTGCCACCAAACTTGACCCTGCCGTACTTATTAGTGTTTTCGATGATAATTATTTCTATTGGAGGTGGAAAAAACAACAAAAAAGCTGACAGAATGTCATTGCATCTGGACACTGCAAATCAAGTTTGTCCTGGTTGCGTTGAGATAATATTCTGAACCGTAGCTCCAATAGGCTGAGGTAATGGAGTGGCACTCCAAATCATTTTGTGTTTAGCAATAAAAAACGGATCAACAGAGCTAGCTGTAGCTAGTATCTGTTTCAGAAGAACTTCTTTCGTTATTTTCTGAAATATAATCAAATCCCGAATCTGAAATATCGGAGTCACTTTCTGCATTGAGCAGTTCTCGTATCTGATCTTCGTTCAAGTTTGCCATGTCGTAAGTAAAACACGTCTGAACTATTGAAAGCAACTCACAAAATGAACCAAGCAGTACAAATAATTGTACTTCTTTACAACAAAAATCAAAAAATTGGGATCCCACAATTGCCTTTTACATATTTAATCTATGTTAATTAAAAACAAGTAAAAAAGGGCTAAATTCGGCTGTGCCGAATCTTTGAATACCCTCCACCATAGGGGCTGAAGATGATATACGTATATACTAAATTTTGCATGAACTGTAATATGAATATGTTTTGTCAATTTATGTAACGAACTTTTGTTATTTAGTTTTAGTAATTTTATTTATTTAGTTTTAGCAATGTTATTTACAGAGGTCTGCTCTGTTAGCGACTTTAACATTGTTGATTTTTACGTTAACTTAGTTATTAGAGTAACACACATATAGCTCTAAGAATGTTATTATTCTAATAGTATGTAAGACAATAAATTTAATTGAACAATAAGAAGACTTAAAAAAATTTTTACTTAACAGAAAAAAAAATAGATACAGAAAAATTGTACAAATTTGTATGGAAATTTAGAGGTACCTTTACATTTTCACTCATAACTTTTGAACCGCTGAACCGAATTTGCTTATTTTAAATACCAAACTGCTCGGGAGGATGTTCAATAATCTGGGTAAAAATAGGCATCCCCACATGCGCCATTTCAACAGACAGACAGACAGACGGACATCGCTAAATCGACTTAAAATTGCATAAGGATCACGAATATATATACTTTATGGGGTCTTAAACCTATATTTCGACATGTTACAAACGAAATGACAAACTGATATATACCCTCACCATATATGGTGGAGGGTATAAAAAAAATAGGGGAATCCCACACTTGTTTTTTACATTAGCTGTTCATGTTGAATAAAGAAAAATGCAAAAACGGGGAATCCCTCAACAAATTTTTACTTTAGCTGTGTTGAGTACAGATTTGCGCTGGTCACGTGATTTGCGTGATTTACGTGAATCATACGTGAACGTTAGTTATTTTAATTTTACTGACGTGAGTAGAGCGGGAGTAAAGAAAAATTCGAGTGAGTGATTCATGAGGGATTATAATATTTCTTGCATGAGCGTGAGCCAAAATTTACTCACGCGCCCATCTTTAGCGTTGAGTAAAGCTTAAATTAATAACATTTAGGGAGAAGTGATCGAAAAAAGATACAAATATAAGATTAAATGGTTATTTTGTATGGATATTAAAGTATGGACCAAATGGTCCATTAACCTAACATTCGTAAGTTTTTTCTAACCTAACAGCAGGGTTTAAATAATTGTAAAAACTATTGCGAGAGGAAAAATAGAACTGCTTTTAACACTTTTTAAAAATGAATAGCTTTTTTTTTGTCCACTCAGCGACAAATTTTCCTGTAATATTGAAAACATTTTAACAATTATTAAAATATAATTTATCGATTTATTAATTTATATTGCAATTTTATAAAGTTGTTATTCAAATAAATATTAATGAAAAGCCTTTCAATATAAATTTTTGTCGCTTTCAATTAACTTTAAACATTACAATAATTTCATTTACAAACAAATAATAAACGTCATGAAATGAATTTACTTATACGATTGTGGGAATTAAATTATTGAAATCATTTAATATTTCACAATTTATCTATTTGCATAGTTGTATGAATATTAAAACATCGCTTTGAAGTTTTCAAATAATGATTGTTAATAATATATTAAAAATAAGGTATCAATAAATAATAATTATGTATTTATATATTTGACAATTAATTAAAATATTAATTATAATTGTCTATATGACAGTCACATACACTTTACTCAAAAATAATATTTGTTATAAGCAAACAATTACATATAATAAAGAAAATAATTAAATATAAGAAGAGCATCTCAATTTATGAAAAACCTTATACAAAATAATCTGTAGATATTATGTGCAAGCTGGGGATGCAGAACCAACAACACTCAGAAAAAAAGTAAGTAGAAAAATTTGTAAACGGTTTTCAATCCCCCTTTACTATTTTTGTACTAATTTTTAGTAAAAAAAATATTATTAGCAAATCTTTTTGCTATTTACATTTTACAAATTTCAGAGCTTTTACAGACTATTTACAAATTTTTGTTGCTAATTTCAGAAATCATTTTACAAATTTTCGAAAACCGATTTGCTAAAATGAGCAAAAAAAATTAATAATTTAAAAAAAGTGGATATTGATGGAAATGTTTTTTCTAATTAAAACTTACACCTACAAACTTAAATTGCCCTAAAATGTTACAAAGATTAAAAAAAGGGATAGGAAGGGAATATACCGACTCATGTCTGAAAAGAGGGCATCCTCTTAAAATTGCATTAAAAAGTTTTTTTAGTTCCAAAAAAATTAGACCTAAGTGTGACAAGACTCAAAAGAGAATTCGCCCCATCTATGTTAAAGTGATTGACTTCTTTGATGTAAGAAAACTGGTCGCTACCCCAATGCACTAGTCACGTGACGTGTACTATAATAGTTCCGTTTCCCTCAGAGTATATATCGATGTGTTTCAAACGGAATGACAAACTAATATAAACTCTAATCTCATATGCGGAAGGTATAAATACGAAAAACTGCCAATTTTTGTCAGAATTTGTTTGACACTAAAAACATCGGAGACTATAACTTAAAAAAATACCCATTTATCTTAGATTTCTATCCCTCAAAATGTGATACATCATTTGCAACATGCACTCACATTATATTTTCCGTTACCGACTGTAGTTTATTTAAAAGGTAATACGAAGAGTTTGTATTTAAATGAAGCATCAATTGAAATACATAGAAATATATTTTTTAACTATTTCAATCAGTCATTTAAAAAACAAACTTTAAAATAATACAGACTTTCAGTAGGAGTTGATATTTTCTGTTTTTTTTTTCTGTAAAATTTAATGTTGTCTTTTTCAAAAAATGGAAATTCAAATAATTCCTTTTAGTTTTTTTTTATCATAATAGTTTGTTTATATATAAAATTATTTAAATAAAACTTACAAGAAATTATTTAAATATGGATACACACATAGAAAATAAATATATATTCCTCTGTGTGTGTTGTGTTTGTTCCTCGAATTGTAGGTAATAACAAAGACCCGAAAAGCGCTTGAATCAATCATTAATACAACCTTAGAAAAGCTATATCATATCACCAAAAAGTAATTATATTTATACTATTTTAATACTTAATAAACACTTTCCTACAAAGTCCAAAATTTTTTTTGAATACATCAATTATTTTAATGGAATACTGAAAATACTGTCAGTTAACAAAATATATTAAAAAAATGCAACATATTAAAAAAATACTGTCCATCCCACCAATCTCTCGCTAAGAAATTTATTTTAATACATAAAGTTAATTTTAATACATTAAGTTGTGCAAAATTCTGTTGATCGGTGGTTAAAGTATAAACATTTATAAAATGTATGAATATTTTTTTTTAGCTGGTTAAACAAAAATATTACGTTTGGTGTCGTTGGTTTGAGGTGTTAATATGTTTTCAAAATTAATTAATTAATATGATAAATACGTGTTTATAAAAATTTTCCTCTTCCTGTTATTTCTGGTCAAACTCGCAAAAATTTGTATGCATTATTATGCAAATTTACTACTTTATGAAAATGTGCAGTTATTCATTTAATATGAAAATCAATTAAAAATATTTTTTTTATTATTTTTCATAATTTTTGTATGGTGAAAATTACGGTCAGGAAATTATATCGATAATTTTATTACCAGTATAAGTAAAATAAAAACAAAGTACATATTGGAATTTTGTGAATATGCATTTAAAAATATTAAAAATTCAATTATGAAGTTTCAATAATAAATTGTTTGATGTATGATATTGCCTATTTAAAATATATTTAAGTATCTTCATCAGCGTATAACGTATGAGGAATAAAATTTGAACTGACATATTAACAGTAATAAAATCTTTGATTAATTTTTAAAAGATTTATTATTAATATTTGTTGAAATTCAAAACAAATCTAATTTTGCAAAAAAGTTCATAACCATATCTATGTGTCTTCATTATTTTTGGACGATATTTTGTATTCGTATTCGACAGCTATCTTTTAATTTTAGTTATAAAGTAGTCACAACTTGGTATATTTATTTTATTTTTATACAAATTTCTTTTCAAAGTTGCCCAAAAAATATTTGATTTCAATCCATGACCCTTCTCTATAAATAGCTCACATCGTCCGTGTTACAAATGGATGATAAGCTCGCATAAAACAATTTTGTGTCAGAGTATTTAAACGATGTATAAAAAGGAGCGACTGCTTTTATAAAACTACTGGCAAGGTTTTTTGCACATGCGATTTCTCCTATATCCGAAATATATTTTTTTATAGTTTTTTTTATCATTATATTTCTTCGTCTACGCACGATATTATTTTTCCATACTTTCCACATTTCCAGGTATAATTTTTTTACGAGTTCGGTTGCTTTGTGAAGCAGGTTTTTTTTGTTGAAACATGTTTTTGTAAATAAAAGTTTTTTTTTGAATTTTATTTCAGAAAAATTTCAAAATAAAATATTAGATATGATCTAAATTGCTCTGCTTAGATCTAATTAGGTATGATTAACCCTGATAGGTATGTAATGCATTTTGTGGACAGATCTGTTCAAAACCGTAGGGAACTTGAAACTTTGGTGATTTTTGTGGATAGATGTGAGCAAATCTTTTCGTATAGGATCATATCTGGTTTCAAACTTCTTTATATCTGATATCAGATCTAGTATCATACGAGCCATTTTTAAATCCACCAAAATAAAAATTTATATAGAAATAAAGACTTTTTTATTTTCTTATTAAATCTGATAAGATATTACTTGTCTAAACAAGAAAAAAAATCGAAGTATATAATGACCAACTGGGATTTTATATGATCATACATGGGCATACATAGGCATACATTGTCATATACATCCAAACATGGTTGAAATATGTACATACATGATCTTTTATATCACTATATATCTTAGGATCCGAAATTTTAGGGTATATGGCGGAATATGGTCAAAAATGAACATATATGATGACATATGAACATATAAGACTATATACACTCAAATTTCGGATCCAAAGAAATATGGTCATATATGAGATCATGAATGGTCAAATAGTGAAATAGTGTATGGACGAATCTGACCATGTATGCCCATATATCATCATGTGTGTTCATATATATTTCGATTATTACATAGGCAGAGTAAATTCGAACGAATTATATATCAAGCTCCAGATTGTCCTAGATTTAATCAGATCAAATTTTGTAATCTAATAAGGTCTGGTGCAATTATATCAAATTATATATCTTCAGATCTGATATTTTTACACGGGACATTGTTTTTAGTTGGATTATTTAAAAAAAAAATTTACAACGTTAGAAACTGTAATAAATTAGTATTTTAATAACTTTTTCGACAAAACCTTAATACGGATGAAATCACACAAACCTTCATATAGAAATCTACGCGTAAATATCCAAAATTAAGCGGCTAAAAGTAGAATAATTTGAATAATTAATAAATCTTTTGGTATTTTTTAGAGGTTGGAAACTTTAATTTAAAATAAAATACATAAAGACTTACGAAATAATTTATTTTAAATTTGTATTTGATAGCTTATTATTTGGGATTTAGTTTAAATCATTTAATTTTGAACAAAAAAAAAATAACTTAATAAAAAATGACTTTCATTTGACAGTTCATTCGTATTGCAAGTGAAAGGGAGTTAAAAATTAAATCTAAAAAACATAAAAATTTTCCCCCGTTTTGCTCATAAATTGGTCCATACAAGAAAATGAATTTTAATAATGAGACTTAAGTATTTAAAGTATTTAAAAAATTAATTACCAATAAATAAAATTTTTATTGGAATAAAAATTTTATTTTCATTTCGTAAGTGTGTATTTTATTTTAAATAAAAGTTCTCAACCTTTAAAAATTTTATTTAGTTAAAAAAGAAATGTTATTGATTTCGGTAGTTCTTGTTGAAATTTTTTAATCATAAACTATAAGAAATTTGATGAAAATATTTCAAAGTTTAAATTCCACTAGTTTTACAGAAAAATTCGAGTTCCAAGTGTATGCCAAAATTTGCTATAGCTAAACTATTAAACACAAAAAAACAAAAACCTGTTTTCGAAAAATTTGACTTTAAGGTCTTTTTGGAGCAAGGCATTCATATATTAAATTTATCTTAACTGTGATTTGTTTTTTATCCCATGATAAGTAAATTTACTTAACAACCTTTTAGTGTTAATCTCTTTAACAAAGTTTTGTCTAATTATCATCGCCAAAGATTAAATACAAAATTATCTCTATTAACACTCATTCAAAATGTTCCCATTACAACATAAAAGCCGTAAACACAATATGGGTGTGTAAAATATTTTGTTTTATTTTAGCTAAATTTGCATACTATAATTTAATTTTCCTCTTACCTGCTATATTGGTTAAAAAATGCACACATTTAAATAAATGAATTCATATGAAAGCAACAATTTAGATAAGCGTTTATTCTTAACTCCTTTCAGTCCCACTGTTGCCTAAGGGAATCATAGAATTTTTTCAGATATAGATATTTGCAGAAAAACCGGAGCACGATATTTTTAAGATTCAAAAAATTTAAGACTAGTGTGTAACTTGACATTATTAATTAAGAAATTGAACAAATAAAAAATCGCGATATGATGAAAGGAAACACTTAGTACTCCAAAAAAAAAAACCAGCAACAAGTTGCAAAATATGGTATTTCTAACAGAAATAGGACTTCTCTCATCTTATTAATGGCATCTTATTTAGAAAGTTATCCCTGCATTTGTTTTAAAATGATTAAATACAAAGAGTATATTTTTCAACACTTCTTAGATTAATTTAAAGATTAAATTACATAAAAATACGGATTTTCGGTTACAGTTACTATTTTTATATAAAATTATTTTAAAAACAAATATTTTTTATATATTTTGTTTATAATTAATGTTAAATAAACAAAATAATTAATGTTAAATAAACAAAATAAAAGTGTTTTTTTAACAAACTTTGTAGTTAATTTTTATGAAATTAAAAAAAAAAAAAAACAAATTATCATTTATTTTAACGGATTTTGTAGTTAATTTATTAACAGTTAAAAAACAATTAAATTATGCGAATTTTTTTCTTAAGTTAATTAGTTGAGACTTAAAAGAAATATCATTTATTTTTATGTTTAGTTTGTTTACAGTTAAAATACGTTTACTTTGTTTACAGTTAAAATAAACGAATATTTTATCTTAATTTATTAACATTTAAAAATAAAAGAAATGTTCTTTTGATTTGAAGGAAATGTTAGTAGTCCGGTTTTTCAGTTATTTTTGTATTTAAACTACATTTATTTTAAATACATTTTCAGTTACAAACTGTTTTGAATGTACCCTGACTAGAGTATTCAAAAATCGAAACCGAAAACTGGTCAACCGGTTTCTCTTTTTTAAAAACCGATCGGTTTCGAATATTTTGTAAATTCGAAGAAAACCGAAAACCGGTATTTTATGTTCGGTTAACCGGTTTTTTTAATTACATCACCAACTGGGTTACTTGGTCTCTTTTATTTTTTCCGAACACTTTTATAATCGTTTGTTTGGTTATGAAGATTTAGATGTAAATCTGATAGATTCCGATGAAGACTTAACTTTGGATATTCCTAATTCAAATAGTTTAATTTCTGATCTAAATAACACAAAAAACAGTATTCAAAATCTTAAAAAAGAGACTGTACTAAATCATTCATCATTATATGTGACCATCTCCGATAAAAGGGACCTAGTGTGTGAAAGTAAAGTTTTGAGAAAAACGTATTTAAAGTTTATCACTGTGCACACACCTTCAGTCGGGGGATGCGATTTGGTATGGTTAGTTATGACTTTGGTGGCGTCATGCCTATGTGGTAACGTATTTTTTTAGCTTTTAGAGTGACAATTTAAAACCAAAAAAGTAAAATTTTAATGTTTTTCTCATTTTTATCGATTTTCCTAAGTTCGTATTGTACATTTTTATGGGGTAAATAAATTCTTATCAGAAATCTAAATCATTTTATCTTATTCTACAACCTTTTAAACACCAGAATCCACTCTTAAGTTCAAACACGTTTTTTGACACACTAGGTCCCTTTTCTCGGAGGATCCTGATAAATGCGACAAAAGAACTGGAAAGTTGGACAATTTATATAATTGTCTTATGACTATTTGTCCAATTAGTGAAAGAGTATTTTCCACTTCTAGCTTTATTAAAAGCAAACAAAAAAATCGTCTTAAAACGAAACATTTAAATTGCACATTATTTCTAAAATATTATTTTAGAAGTGAAAAATAGATTTTCTTTTTACATATTTAAAAAATATTGGTTTTAAGTTAATTTTTTGTTGAAATGAAATACAATAAAAAAAATTTAATTTAAATGAATATGACAATAAAAATAATAAACAAATTACACAGTGCAACACATAAATTGGTTCCTCTTTCGTACCCGGTTTTTTTTTGAAGTGTATATCGAAACTAAAAAAAATCCGCAACGGCCTTGGCCAGATTACATCGAACTTTTTTTTTTATGGACACCCTAAGTTTTTGCACCCAAACATGATTTTTTTAAAAAAGGAAAATTTTTATGGAATCCATATATCATAAACCGTTCGGAATTTTGTTTTTATGTCTTTGGCAAAGTTGTAGATCCAAACCAAAGCAAAAAAATTCTCATATGGACCGACCCAAAAAAATTGAATCCACTGCATCAAAATTGCAAAAAATTGGGAAAAAATGCTATTTTTTATGATTTTTTCATGATTTTGTCCTGTCTTTGTCGAAACGACAAACATTGGCTATGCAAAATAAGTGTGAGCAAAAAGATGTGCTTTCTAGGGTTAAGGAATGTTCGTATTAAGATGGCATGTACTAGAGAGTTGTTTATATTGTTGTTAGATATAATTTAGCTGAAGAAAGATTTCTTAAATTCCCAGTATTTAAGCCATTTCAGGACAAAATCATGAAAAAATCATAAAAAATAGCATTTTTTCCCAATTTTTTGCAATTTTGATGCAGTGGATGCAATTTTTTTGGGTCGGTCCATATGAGAATTTTTTTTGCTTTGGTTTGGATCTACAACTTTGCCAAAGACATAAAAAAAATTCCGAACGGTTTATGATATATGGATTCCATAAAAATTTTCCTTTTTTAAAAAAAATCATGTTTGGGTGCAAAAACTTAGGGTGTCCATAAAAAAAATTTCGATGTAATCTGGCCAAGTCCGTTGCGGATTTTTTTTAGTTTCGATATACACTTCAAAAAAAACCGGGTACGAAAGAGGAACCAATTTATGTGTTGCCATTTCAGGACAAAATCATGAAAAAATCATAAAAAAATAGCATTTTTTCCCAATTTTTTGCAATTTTGATGCAGTGGATGCAATTTTTTTGGGTCGGTCCATGTGAGAATTTTTTTGCTTTGGTTTGGATCTACAACTTTGCCAAAGACATAAAAACAAAATTCCGAACGGTTTATGATATATGGATTCCATAAAAATTTTCCTTTTTTAAAAAAATCATGTTTGGGTGCAAAAACTTAGGGTGTCCATAAAAAAAAATTTCGATGTAATCTGGCCAAGTCCGTTGCGGATTTCTTTTAGTTTCGATATACACTTCAAAAAAAACCGGGTACGAAAGAGGAACCAATTTATGTGTTGCCATTTCAGGACAAAATCATGAAAAAATCATAAAAAAATAGCATTTTTTCCCAATTTTTTGCAATTTTGATGCAGTGGATGCAATTTTTTTGGGTCGGTCCATATGAGAATTTTTTTTGCTTTGGTTTGGATTTACAACTTTGCCAAAGACATAAAAACAAAATTCCGAACGGTTTATGATATATGGATTCCATAAAAATTTTCCTTTTTAAAAAAAATCGTGTTTGGGTACAAAAACTTAGGGTGTCCACAAAAAAAAATTAGATGTAATCTGGCCAAGTCCTTTGCAGGTTTTTTTTAGTTTCGATATATACTTCAAAAAAAAAACGGGTATGAAGGAGGAACCACACGATGACCTTAAAAATGCTGCACTGTGTTATATAAGCTTTTTAAACAAATTTAAAAAAAACCGAAAAACCGGTTTTTTCTACAAAAACCGAAACCGGTTTTTAAAATTCGATTTTTCGAAGAAAACCGAAACCGGTTTTTTCAAAAGGCCGGTTTTTTGAATACTCTAACCCTGACCTAAAGCTTGTTGGAAATAAATCACCAATGTTGGGAAAACTAAATAGAAGTTGTTCTTTAAAAGGCTTTTCCGAAAACCAAAATTAAAAAAATAAAAAAAAAAATAATAAAAAATTATGCCTGTAACCGGACTCGAACTTGAAACCTTCCGACTGCAAAGTTTTTTGAAAAAAGCGTTATAATCTTTAGAAATTTATTACTCCGATAGAGCATTGACCCTTTAACTGCACTTTCTGACTGACAGAGATTTAGAAGTACACTTGATTTTTTGTTTCTTTGGCATTTTCTGATTGCTTTCTTTCAAATTAATAAAAATATTTTTGAGTTTTTGCAATAATTCTGCTTGAAAAAAAAGTTATATAATAAGACAATTGAACTAACTATGTCCAGCAATAAAATAATTATTTTATAAACTGGTATTAAAACCATTTATTTCATTTGATTCCTATTCATTTAAAAAAATTTTAAAAAAGATTTTTTTATTCAGGAATTTTGTTCACAACACCAACTAAATACTAACGAATCTATAAAAGCAACAGAAAATTTAAAAAAAAAATAAGAAAAATGGCAAAAATAGAAGATGTTTTGAATTTTTTCTTTCCCATCTTAAATAAAAAGCTGTGCTTATTAAGTTTTAAAAGTAAAGAAGCTACTATAGCAAATTTGTATAATAGCAACATTAACAACAACAACAATGATGTCGACTATGAAACATTCATTTCATTGGTGTACAAATGAATTTGCCGCAGTTTACATTTTCAAGTAACATTATTACATGATATTCTTGCAAAACACATTTAATGCTTTTTTTTTTTTTTTTTGCTATGTATGTGTGTATAAGTAAGTGTTTGTGTTAGTATTTTAGTTTAGTTAGTAACTATATTTGTATTTGTTATAAAGATATAGAAATTGCACGAAAAAATTCTAATTTTTTTCGCTTAAGAATTTCAAGCTAAATTAAAGATTTTGTATATACAGTAAAAGCTCCTGCAGACAGACACCGACCGTTGCGCTGATTTTGTCTGGTTACGGGAGATGTCCACCTACTGGATAGGTTTTCCTTATTAAGTTATTAAGTTAGTAAGCTGTCCGGCTGCGAGAGCTGTCCGTTGGTAAAGCTTTCAGGGTAAATACTTTTGTGTTAGTAGCTTATTTAGTTATTGTAGTAGTGAATATTTTACATGTTTGGCATTTTGCTTACATTTCTCCTGATATATATTTTTTTTCGTTAAATTTTCCTTAAATATTTTTAGTTTTTTTTTTTTGGTTTGTGATACGAGGCTTAAGGCTGAAAACAATTTTTTTTGTATACTGATATACAAATACCTTATTTCCTGCCAAATGCTACCGTCTTCCACCAGATGTTGTTATGGAAAAAACGTTAACATTAAAAAAAAAAGGCAAAAATACTGCAGATAATAACAACAAAAATTACGTTTTTTGTTCATCCTGCCATGACTCTTTGGTATTTGAATAAAAGATTTTTTAGACATTTGAAATTTTTTATACTTTTGCCAAATCATTAGATTTTTTTGTTTTTTTTTTTTTTTTTTTTGTTGCTGTTCCATACATTTCTACATTTTCCAAATATTCTTTTATTGTCAGGTTTAAAAGACAAATAACAAACAGCATGGAAAGAAAGACAAGTATACTCTTAAATTGTTGGTATTTTCACGTAGTTTTTGTTTTAGTTGAGATTTTTTGTTTTTGGCCAAAAGATTTTTTTATGTGGTGTCCCATTGATGTGTGTATGTATGTGTATTTTTAAATACCTTTTAAATCCACCGTAAGCCCCGTTTAACGAGAAATGCTGCCAAAACATGCACAGTTTTGTTTACTTCACTATTAAGTTTATAAGCAAACAACCAAGCCAACAAGCAAACAAACAAATAAATAATAGTTTTAGTGTCAGTACTACTTGAATACTGGCGTAATATTTGAAAACTGTTTACTAAATTTGTTAAATAAAGTGATTATTGTTGTTATGATTGTCGTTTGGATATGAGTTTTCAAAACAATGCACATTGTTCTGATACGACGTGTATATTGTTATTTGACAAACACTTATGTTTTACAATGGAATTTCATAACTTGAAAATTAAGGTTTTAGTATAATAGTATCGTAGTGGCTATGGGTCAGTTTAAATAATTTTTAAATATATAGAAAAAGAGTGAACTTCAGAAATAAAAAAAAATTTCAGCTAAAAACTGATAAATATATCAGAAAAATTTAATGTCAGTTTTATTTAGTATTTATTACTGAATAGTTTAATGAACGATATCTTGTTTAAAAAAGATTTTGAAAAAAATTTAGTTCATAACTGAATTTCCCACAGAAATAAATCCAGTTTTAGGAATAGATTTTCGAAAACTCTAATTTCATAACTATGCTTACACTCAGAAAAAAAGTTAGTAGAAAAATTTGTAAACGGTTTTCAAACCCACTTTACTATTTTTGTACTGAATTTTAGTAAAACAATTATTATTTAGCAAATCTTTTTGCTATTTACATTTTACAAATTACAGAGTTTTTAGGGAATGTTATTTTGAAGGAAATGTTGTTGAAGGTATTGAAGGAAATGTTATTTCTAATTAAAACTTACACCTACAAACTTAAATTGACTTAAAAGTAAAAAATGTTGACTAAAATATATATTTTAAAAAACAGAAATTACTAAATAAAAACAAAATGTTTTATGTTTTAACTATTTTTAAGATTTTTAAGCCTTTTATTTTGTTTTTAATTTTGTATAAAATATAAAATAAATTAATAAATAAATAAATAAATAAATAAATAAATAAATATACATATATATATAAATAAATAAATAAATAAATAAATAAATAAATAAATAAATAAATAAATAAATAAATAAATAAATAAAAAAAAATAAATAAATAAATAAATAAATAAATATACATATATATATATAAATAAATAAATAAATAAATAAATAAATAAATAAATAAATAAATAAATAAAAAAAAATAAATAAATAAATAAATAAATAAATAAATAAATAAATAAATAAATAAATAAATAAACAAATAAATAAATAAATAAATAAATCAATAAATAAAATAAAAAAAATTTTATGTTCGATAAAAAAAAATAAATTTAAAATTTAGTACTAATATTCACAATATTTAGTAATTATTTTTTGCTGATTTAAGCAAACTGGTTTTAAATTCCGCCTTACAAAATGTTTACTAAAATTTAGTAGCGGCTACTAATCTGTCTACTAATTTCATTGTACTACACGTCAGCAGACATGTGTTGCTAAGATTAGCAATAAATACCGCTGGCCTCAAATTAGCAAAATTTCCCGTAATACCATCAAAATTTTCAGTTGCCATTACAGACTTTTTTGGTGAGTGTACACAGTATTCAGCAATAGTATGTACTCATATGCAAATTTTGTGAAAATTTTCACCATCTGTCATCGCTTTGTGAAAAAATGCAAAAAAAAAAATAATAAATGTTAATTATTCAAGAAAATATGGAAACAATTAACGGCAGGCCTAGGCGATCTCTATTACATTTTGCAATTTATCATTTGTGTAATTTGTTAAAGTTTAATCCCACAAACGTGTCCGTAGGTTTAATAGAATTATTAATATGAACAAATCACACAAATGAAAAATTACAAAATGTAATTGAGATCGCCCAGGTATGCTTAACGGCATATGTTTAAATGAACTTTTTCGACATTTTGATTAAGGTTTATCGTTATATTCTCTGCCCAATCCATTAAATAGGCATCAAGACCCTTCGAAAATTTGGATTGCTTTCCGAAACCTGACTAAAATTACACTTGTTGACTATATGTACCACGTTTAAATAGTGAGTACTTTTTTTTCTATGTCCTAAAAATTTTGACGAAAAAGTTTGTTGAAAAAAGAACGCTTATGAGATATTTGATTGTAAGGTTTACCCCTTAAATTTTTGAAGCATACTCTGCAGGAAAGGTACCTATCCCAGGATACCTCATGTTAGTGGTTCATTGTGATAGGGAACGGTCACGGGACTGGTTTTTTATATGAAATGGGGCGGTCACTTTAACATGAGCTTGCCCTAGGACATGTCACAGGACTGGTCTTAAAGAACTTGTCGCACAACTAATCCCAATGAACACATCACAGAACCAATGCAAAATAAAATGCCATGATTTTTAAGCCACTCACGTGGTAGGTACTTTAGGAAACGGTCTTTTTTTCACCTATCTCGTAGTGTGTATTTTCGTAACCGGTCCAGTTTGCACCTTTCATCACAGGAGAGGTCCCAGCTCCCAACTCACGCCTTTTTCTCACAGAGTATGTTATAAAAATCTATGCCGAACTATTAATCACCGTATGTCTGCTCGTTTTTACCGAGCAATTTTGTATTGCATTGAAAATGAGCAAAATCGGCTCAGCGATAAAAAAAATTAAATTTTCTATATAGATTTGTATATTATTGCAAAATTTTATATTTTTTACCCGGCGCGGGAGTGAAAAATATTTTATACTCACACTCAGAATATTATGTAGTTAACTGTTTGTAGTTTAATAAAAAAGTTTTCTGTTCCATTTAAAAATAAAGGGAAATACATTTATTTTTCAAAGAAATATCTATATTAACTTTTTTATACATTTATTCGAAATAATTTACTATCATTTACCGATTTTTTTCAGTTACTTTTATTTTTTTCATTTGTTTGAAATTTAATAAAAATTTACCCACAAAACGGAAACTTGTGGTTTATTTGTGCCCGTAACAGTTATTACAAATTTCAATTTTGTTTGCTGTCTGTTTCAAAAAAAAATATTCAAAAAATTTCAATTTGTTTTTTTATTTAAATTGGTTGTATATATACAAAATTGTTTAATACAAATTACAAGAACTTCATAAACACACATACATACACAAATACATTCACACAAAAAGTGTTTATAGCTTCTTATGCATACATACCTTTTGTATTGTACGAGTATATTAAAAAAAAAAAAAACCAAATAAAAAACGGAAATAATTTCAAATAAATGAAAAAGCATTTATTTTTTAAGGATTGGTAGGTAAAATTTTGACATTTATTTTAACTGATTATATCAGTTGTTTCTTACGGATGTGTCAGTTGATTAATCAACTATTAAAAATAAATAACAAATGGCATTTAATTTAAATGAAAATTAAGTAGACCGGTTTTTAAATGAAATATCATTTCTTTTAAATGATATTTTCAGTTATTTTAACTTACAAACTTTTTTAAGTGCATTAGAAAAACTTTTCATGTATATGTAGCTGAAATTTTTTTTAGTTTCATAAACTTTTTAACCATATAATTTGTTATCATATCCACAAACTCCTTTCACCACCACAATGTGTTAATAATCTCAATTTTTTAATATACCTGTTACAAAAGTAACGTGAAGAGTATAAAAAAGTCGGTTAATCTTAGCTTTAAGATTTATTAATTTTTTTTGATGGTAATTTTAAAAAAAATAAATATAATCTTTAGCAGTAGGTAATAAAAAACATAAAATCATATTGCGGGTGTTCGAATGTTTTTGTCGACCAAGATTCAATTTGACAATGGTATTTTTTGTAACTTAATAGTTGGGTTGCAGCATTATTGGCAAGCAAATGTTCTCCTGATACAAGATAAAATGCATATGTAGATTGAACCGTATATAGGTAATATAACCTAAAATTCAGTCCACATAAACAAATATTTCAGTGGATTCAACCAAGTCATTCGGTTAGCAAGAAATTTCCTACATTTTGCAAAAAATCACATGGAAAAACTTGCGGTAACTTTTATAAATAAAATTTGAGAATATGTATGAAAATGTATTTTTAGTTTGACTCGAGATCATAGGAAAAGTTTTTTTCAAATGAAAAAATTTTTTCCTTATTTTTTTTTTAATTTTTAGTAAACACAATTTTTTTTTAATTTTTAGTAAACACTAAAAATTAAAAAATAAGGAAAAAAATTTTTCATTTGAAAAAAACTTTTCCTATGATCTCGAGTCAAACTGAAAATACATTTTCATACATATAAGTATTAAAAAGATCAACTATAAAAATATAAACTTCAATATTAAAATATAACTTGGCACGGTTAAAAGAATTGTTTAAACATATGTAAAAACAATTTTAAAAAAACACATGTCTTTAGTATTAGCTAATAGCTAATTTGGACATACGGTAAACAAAGGAGAATATAAATAACACAAAAGTAGTTAGTAAATTTCATCTGTACTCAATAATAAAAAAAGTCGTAGCTGACCAGAAAATGCATTCCATTCGGCTGGTGTCTATTAACTTTTTCTGTGTATTCTCCATGTTTACTAAAAATTAAAAAATAAGGAAAAAATTTTTTCATTTGAAAAAAACTTTTCCTATGATCTCGAGTCAAACTAAAAATACATTTTCATACATATAAGTTTTAAAAAGATCAACTATAAAAATATAAACTTCAAAATTTGAGAAGAAAACTTACATGAATCTGCTGCACTCGAAATAATAAACCTCTAGCTTAGGTTTTCGTGTTTTATTTATGGTTTTCCGACCTGAAATCAGTGAAAATATTATTTAAAAAAATTTCTCATTTCGTGTCATTAAGATGTTCAAAATTGGATAAAAATATATATATATTTAAAAAAATAGTAAATCTAAAGTGCATTTATTTATAATATAAATATATAAAATATTTGAAAGATTGACGTGAATTAAAATATATAATAAAATCCTATTTTACCAATTATTTTTGTTGAGGAAATTTTGCCACAGAAAAACTCTCTCTATTTATAGAAAATATAGTTCCCCAGGTAAAATATATTTATTTATGATTTTATGACTTTTTTAGATCAAAAAGTTTCAGACTATAGGGACAAAATTCTGAACAAGTATTTTATAATTTTAATTTAATTTAATTTGGCTGTACTACAGGAATATAAACTCTGACATCTGAATCATGTCTGTCTAATTAATAGTGACCAGCACCGTTTTGTTCAAAATATAACTAAAACTTTAACTGTAAACACAGTTTCACCTAAAAATTTTCCAAAAAACTCATTCGCTTGATATTGAAGATTTCTATGTAATTTTTTTCCTTGTAATAACATATTTTTGGCAATCTGTAGACTTACATGAGGTTATCCTTTTTAATAGTGAAAACTTAAACTAGTACACAATATTCCCTAAGGCTTTTTTAAACAACCTCTTATAGCCTTTAATTGTAGTTCTATTTTACTTTAAGTATAATTTGTGATTCTTATCATATGTAGTATATGTATATATTAGGATGGATTGATTTATAGTTTTATAAGGATTTTTTAAAATTCAGGATTTTCGCAAAAAAAAAAAAATTAAAACCTTAAATGTTTAACAGTTCGTGATCTTTAAGGAGTTATATATAGTCAGAAGACCCAAAGTAATTGATATGTCAAGAAATATTTTTGAGAAGACCTTTTAATTTATTAAGGAAAAATTTGTACATAAATTTAATTGCAATCAGATAATTATGTAGTTTAATAAAAATGCTTTAAGTGCAGTTATAAAAAGAGGAACATACATTTATTTTTCAAAGAATTATTTATTGTAAATTTTTAATACATTTGTTCAAATTGATTTACTGACATTTATCGATTTTTCCAATTTCATTTTTTTTTTATTTGTTTGAAATTTAATAAAAATTTACCCACAAAATAGTAATTTGTAATTTATTTATTACAAATGCAGTTATTAGAAATTTAAAGTCTGTTTCAAAAAAAAAAAATATACAAAAAATTTTAATTTTATTTTTTATTTTAATTATTTGTTTATATACAAAATTATTTCAATTCAAATTACAAGAACACACACACACATATGGTCATTCACACAAAATGTGTCTATAGACTGTGTGAGTATCCCTTAAAATTTTTATCAGTGAGGAAAAAGATTTGAGGTTTCGGAGAAATTTGCTCACCGACTTTAACCGGTTAATCTTTTTTTTTTTTGCTTTTTCATGTATGGAAAAAATGTTTTCACATCCTTAAAAATTTCCAGTAACGATTTTACTGAAAACAAAAATCTTCGAAGATGTGTAATATTTTTAGAAAATACCAGTTTGGCAGATTAATGAAAATTATATACACGCATTCATTGAAACGTTGTATTTTTAATCACATTTGGGTCATAAATGTTGTATTGTGCATTTATGGTTGGCATTCAATACCTTTTCATAGTAACGGTAGTTGGCTACCACAGCTACTTCAAGAACGGTATGCAAATTTTATAAAGGCCATTCCATTAAAGGCAAGTGTCTTTTTGTATAGTCGGGTTTATTGCATGATTTTACCGGTTCAATTTTAAATTATCTAAAACTACCGTTATAATAACGCTAAACTACCAAAACGCCGATTTATAGCGGTATTTTGCAAATATAACCAAATTAAGCAGGTAATATTATGAAATAAACCTCGTGATATTTAAAGACACATGTCACTATTGCAGTTTTAAAATGTTCGTATCGGTATTGATTTGAGCGTGATAGACAACTACCATTATAATGAAAAGGTATTTTTTGCCAACCATGCTTAAAACATGTAATATTAAACCCGATTCAACATTTTACGGTTTGAACATTTTTTCTCGATTTTCTCCTCAGAATTAACGATTTAATTTGCCTCTAGGAAAAAAAATAATTAGCCACTCAGACATAATTTTATTTTTATAAAAAATAAACTCTAAATTTTAATAAAAAATAACCTTTTTTTCTAAAAATCGATATATTGACAACATATAGAACATATAGAACATATAGTACACTTACAATATATTTTCTGTTATGGTCTGTAGTTTTTTTTTAAAGTAATACGTAGTGTTTGTTTTTAAATGAAGAATCAATTGAGATTCATAGAAATATATTTTTCAACTATCAGTCATGCTAACAACAAACTACAAAAAAAAAAAATACAGACTTTCAGTAGGAGTTGATATTTTCTGTTAAATGTAAAATTTTATGTTTTAGGTTTCTAAAAATAGAAATTCAAATACATAGTTCCTTTTATTATAAAAATAATTTGTTTAAACACAAAATTATTTCAATTAAAATTACAATAAATTATTCAAATATACATACACAAATAGAAAATAAAAATATATACATCTGTGTGTGTTGTGTTTTGTAAAATTACATACAAATAAAAAAAAAATTCAATTTGAAAAAAAAAAAAAAATACAAAAATCGCTTTTTCCAACGTTTTCTCAGTTAAAAATTGATGGTTATTTTAAAAGAAATTCAATTGTTTTCACTACTTTTTTCGATTATTAAACAGTGATTGAAAATAACCAACATAATGGGTTAAATATAACGAAAAATCAGTAGTCCTCATTTTGATTGTACATTCGATTAACTTAACAAGTATTTTAAATTTTTTTTAACAAAATAATATTTTTAGTGTAATTTTTTCGTTATATAATGGCCTCCCATTAAGTATATAACACACAAAAATAATAATCGATAATTTGACAGTTAATCTTAACACTTCATCGTCATTTTATCAGCCCTATAAAATAAATATTTTTTCGGGATGGCGCCAATTCGATGACTTCAGTTCATAGAGCGTATTACTTTAAGTTTCTCTAAAGTTTTCAATTGAATACTTATATTTGAAGTTGAAAAATTTATATGTTAGACAATTTTTCCAGGTTTTAATTATTACCAGAGAACACAAAAAAATAAATGTATTTAAGCAAAAAAATATTTGCAATAAAGCAAAAAACAAGCAAAACTAAAAAAATTTGGAAACAGTTCTTTATAGTTCCTTATAGTTCTTTATAGTCTTTTTAAACCAGCATAAGTAAAAATTGTTTTTTTTTTAAAGGAACAAAACAAGCAGAAATTTTTTCTATTAGAAAAAAGCACTTTCAGGCAAATAAATGTATAACAGCAATTTGAAGCACAGAAATTTTAAGAAAAATCCACTTTAAAGCTAAAACTTAGAAAATTTTAAAAAAGCAGAAGAAGCAAATAAAGGGGTTTTCAACAGGGACGCTACAAAAGTAGAGCGACAGGGACAGCAAACGACGCCATATTTCTTGCCGCTCTTTTGACATTTCTCTTCAGTAAGGTTTGCCATTTCATGATGGAAAGATATACGAGCCAACAACGAGTCGAAATTATTAAAATTTACTACCGAAATTCGGAGTCAGTGGCCTCAACGTTAAGAGCGCTACGTCCAATTAATGGTCGTCATAATCGTCCTAGCAGATCAACAATTGAGCGTCTAGTGGACAAATTTGAATCCACAGGCACAGTAAAAAATGTTCCCGTGCCAGTGAGACAAAGAAATGCCCGTAGTGTCGAGAATATTGCTGCCGCTGATGCTTCAGTTGAAGAAAGCCCAAATGTGTCTCTCACACGTCGTTCTCAAGCGTTGGGCATCTCTGTGACGTCGTTGTGGCGAATTTCGCGAAAAGATCTTGGCCTACATCCCTACAAGATCAAATTGACGCAAGAACAGAAGCCGCTGGACCACCAGAAGCGCCGTATGTTCGTGAATTGGGCTGAGCAACAACTTGAAAATGTTTCGGATTTTCATCGAAAAATCATCTTCAACGATGCGTTATTGGTCAGACAGCAATCCACACATACTCCATGAGTCATCATTGCATCCTGTTCCAACAGGACATGTGATTCCACAAGCCACACAGCGAATTTCACAATCAATTTATTGGAAACCAAGTTTGGAGAACGTGTTATCTCACGAAATGGTCCAGTCGATTGGCTGCTTCGGTCGTGCGATTTGACGCCGTTAGACTATTTCTTATGGGGCTACGTCAAGTCTATTATCTATGCCAACAAGCCAGTGACGATTGATGAACTTCGTACGAATATCGAACGTGAAATTTCAGCAGTATCGGCCGATATATGCTTGGAAACTGTCAAAAATTTGGTTCAGTGTCTGGACTTCTGCAAACGTGCCCGTGGTGGCCATGCAAAAGAAATCGAGTTCCATACATAATGGCATCGAACGTACATTTACAGGAATAAAGAAATTCATTAATATCCAAACCCGTTTTTGTTTTATTTAAAAGAACTTTTGTAGCGCTCTTATTGAAAAACCCTTTATGAGGAAAATAGCAAAAAACAAAAACAGCAAAAGAAGTAAATTTTACTTCTTTGGTTATTGCTACTGACTTCAATGTCAATTTTGTTTTACTTAAACTAAACGAATAACAAAAATAAAATAATTGGCAATATGTACAAAACTTAAAATATATATTTTATTACAAACCCGGTTAGACGACAACTAAAAACCGGTTTTCGGTTTAGAAAAAAAACCGAAACTGGTATGTTTTTGGAAACATAAAAAAATGGATTTCGGTTTAAATTCTCTAATTCCATTCTCGAATCAAAATTCAACTTAAAATCCATCGACCCTAATGTACACTAACTATAACATAAAATATAACCAAGCCACAAGGTGGAAAGTAAATTACCTTATAAAGCCCTTATAAATTAAATCTCTGCAAAAATAAATGCTCATTTTAAATATACAAAAGGGGAGATAAGTTAATAGCTGCAAAAGTGGTCATAAAATTACTATATGTACTAAAATATACTCACCAAAAATGCAGCTAAATACATTTAAAAAAAAAGCTTATTTCCATTTACCTACTTCCTTACAACTGATGCAAAGAATATACCTAAAGACAAAATAAAATTCCAAAATGTTTAAGTTATTAAAGAACCATGGCTAAAAGCATATGGTTGTGAAGTGTTTAACACATTTAAACATTTTTCCTATAAAATGAATAAACCAAGAGGCATGTAAGTTAACGTATATTAAAAAAAAAGGAAAATGATGTGCAAAAAAAGGAACTGAAATAAAGAGTGAAAAAATTGCTGTTAAATAATAAAAGATAAAAAAAAAAAACTAAATGATAAGGGTCAGTTAACCCCAAAACGGGTCAATAAGAAAGAAACGATATTATAATTTTTGAAAGTTTGTCTTATTAAAATCAAGTCCTTTTATTAAGACAACTTTAAAATTTCAGTTAAAATCTTTTTAATATCAAATAACGGTTTTTGATTATTTCAATATTTTCCTTGTTTGAAAGCAAAATTGCTTTAGTTTTAAAATTTTATTTGATCATTTAAGTGTTAAACTGAAACATATTCTTTTTTAAAACCATATATAAAAGACATTTAACAGCTGTATATAAAATACTTATAAGGATGAAACCAAAATGACACTTAATATGTGTGCAAAAGGTATAAAAAGAATTTAACAGTAATAAAATTAAATTTCACAATAAAAATAAAGAACGAAATATATATATTTATTTATAAATATGTTATAGTACGTATGTTATGTGCCTTAAATTCTGTATAATCGTATGTCCTTTAATACTGTGATTTTTAGCAACATTTTGTGTTAAGATTTTTTATCATCAACAACACTAGATATGACTATAAAATTTAAGAATCTCTTAAGATAGAATGGTCATCACCAGATACCAGAGCTTTTAATTATTTGTTTTCATATTTTTTTGCGTCAAAGTGCTTTTTTCTAATAAAAAAATATTTTGCTGATAGTTTTTTTTTTAAATGTTTTTCCCCAACTTTTTATTTTGCTTCTTTAAAAAATAAAAAAAAAATTTTGCTAGTTTTGTTCTTTTTTTTAAGAGAATTTTCCCCAACTTTTCGCTTTTGCTTGTTATTTTTTTTCGCTTTTTTGTCAATATTTTTTTGCTTAAAATCCTTTTTTTTTTTGTCTTATCTGGTAGTCATTGAAATTCTTTAAGTATTTTTTTTAAGCGTATGTGAATTTAGGTGTAATCTATTGGCTTTTTTTTGAAAAATGTGAATCTGAATTATAATATCAAAATTTTTTATGATAAATCTGTCACAGCTCTTGGACTTTGGCGCAGCTATGAACCAATCCAAATTGACATTAAAACAAAAACGGTATGAAACTGAGGATGTTCAAAGTGCCAAATTTTTAGCTTCAAGTTTAGCCTAGCTGCCTTGCCATCTCGATGCCACTTAGCCGTAACCATAAAATTCTTAGCCAACCCCATGAAATTTTTATGGTATTGGCTAAGAATTTTATGGTGTCGGCTAAGAATTTTATGGTGTCGGTATAGAATTTTATGGTCACGACTAAGTGGCATGGAGGCAGAACGGCAGCAAGGCTATACTTGAAGCTAAAAATTGGCATGTTGTACATCCTGAATTCTGTACAGCACTTGATGTCACTACCCCCATACACCAGCAAACCGTGACCATCACCATACTTGACTCTGTATACAGGGTGGCGCAAAAATAACCTTCCGATGTTTTTTGGCTGTAATTTAAAAAAAATTAAAAACTTTGATTCTTCTTGTGGATTGTTTTTATTTGGTCTTTTAATTTTTTTTACATCAAGTCGAGAATATGATGTCATGTAAATGGCCGCCGCCACAGTTGATTGTCATTTGAGCCCTTTTTATGGCATTTTCCATCACATTGGACAAAACTTCCGGCGATAGCCTCACATTCTTGACGGATATTGTCTTTAAGAGCTGCAAGAGTCTGAGGCTTGTTGACATAAACCCGCGACTTCAAAAAGCCCCACAAAAAGAAGTCTGGAGCGGTCAAATCAGGCGATCTTGCTGGCCAGTGCAAATCGCCAAAACAGGAGATTAGGCGCCCGGGAAATGCATGCTTCAGCATATCGGTTGTGGCACGTACAGTGTGTGGCGTTGCACCGTCCTGTTGGAACCACATGTTTTCCAATCCCAATTCATCAAGTTGCGGCAAAAAGAACTCGTTGATCATTGCTCTGTAGCGCTCACAATTCACAGTAACCGTTTGGCCCGCGACGTCTTCGAAGAAAAAATGTCCGATGACTCCTCCAGCGAAAACAGCACACCATACAGTGACTTTGAGCGGGTGTAATGGCTCTTCGTGGGTTACACGCGGATTTTCAGTGCCCCAGAAGCGTAAATTTTGCTTATTTACGTACCCGCTAAGATGGAAATGGGCCTCATCACTCATGATTATTTTTGATGAAAAATCATCTTCATTATTGCTCAAATAAATAGTCACCAATATTCCGCGTGCTGGATCATTGTAGCGTAACATTGTTTATTAACGTGTATTTCGCATGTGTTTACTACACAAATGTCAAAACAGAACTGACATTAGGGGCCAATCGCAAAATTTATAGCATTTTCTGATAGGAGGATTACTTTTGCGCCACCTTGTATTACATTTGCCTGTGCAAATTCCGAACTTATGAATTTTTAAATTTAAACTATTTTCTCTTCCATACATTTAAAATTGACTCTTGTCTGGTTTGAGGTCATAAAAATTTTTTTTCAAATGAACTAATTTTCTTCTTTTTTTGTTTTTTGTTATTTCAAAGGAATAAGAAATTTTTCTTCAATTGAAAAAATTTTCTATAATCTCAAACCAAACTAAAAATACATTTTCATACATATAAAAGATCAACTATAAAATAAAAACTTCATTATAAAATATACCGTGGTACCGTAAAAAGAATTATTTGAACATATATAAAAACCATTTAAACAAATGTCTCTAATATTAGATAATTGCTGATTTGGACATACAGTAATAAAGGGGAATGTAAAAACACAGAAAATAGTAAGTAAATTTCATCTAATCTTAATAAAAAACTCAACTGGATGTCAGTATAAATAGCTTTTATTTGTGAGTTAAATAGAGAATAGAATAAGCACTTTTAAGGGCACGAAGAATATTGATGAAGGTCGCAGCTGATCAGAAAATGCATTCCATTCGGCTTGTGTCTAAATGAGTTTTTATGTGTATTCTCCATGGTTACTAAATATAAAACAAATAAGACCTATGAACTCGAAGCAAACAAAAAAAAAATTTCATACATATAAGTATTAATAAAAACTATAAAATAAAAACTTCATTGACTCTTGTCACTAAAGACCACATAGTTCTTGTTTATTTTAATACTGGTTAGCAAAATCTCGACGTTGCTGTTTATTTTAATTCTGGTTAGCAAAATCTCGACGTCGCTGTCGATTTATTTTTGGAACCCGTCTCTGTAGTCCAATTACATGCACTACTCTACGTATTGTACTCGCACTAAAGTTTACACCTGATCGTGCTGAAATGTTCTCGGATATTTTATGAGTACTTTCATTATGATATTATTTCACATTTTATATAATGGATTGTATTTCAGTTCAGTGTCATTTAATTTGATTGGCCTTTCAGATTTGGGACGATTTTGTAAATTTTAAAACTTTTATTTATTTATTTTATTTATATTAATCACAAATTATATCTTAATACCCTAACCAAGCACTAGCAACAAAGGCCATCGGCTCGTTGTAGCGAAAATAAAACAGAGCCTCTGGTGGGAATTGAACCCCCGAACTGATAAGCTAGCACGCTATCATCTACATTATTGTGGGTTTTTTCTATCATTAAACGAATTACACGCAAAGTTTTTTCCTTATTTTTTATACTTTAACACAAGTTCATGAACACCCAGGGAGGTTTGTTTACCCACTTTCAAAAACTGATTTTTACCAAGAAAATTTTTTATTTTAATAAGTGCAGAAGTTGTGCACTTTCCTTTGAATCTAAGAATTTGATTTTTTTTTGTATTTTATGGTATGATTGTTGTTATTGTAATATTATTGTTGGTTTCATTTTAGAAATAGAAGAATATTAAATTAAAAAACATTAAATATTAAATAAAGTAAAAGTTAAGTGAAGCTGAAAAGATAATAAACCAAAGTGTACAGTTTTTCTTTTTTGACGTTCGCAAGTAAATATACAAAACACATACACACACACAGTTGCATTGTTTTAGGAAACTGGATAGAAACAAGTAAAAGCGTTTAGTTCGGCTTTACCGAATTTTTTTTATACCCTCCACAGTGTGAAAAAAATTTATGGTGAACAAAATTTGGATGCAGAAAACATTTCTGTTGAAAAATATTTGAATAAAAACCACTATTCAACTCCAATGACTGAATGCTTTATCCATCAGACGCTATTTTCAAATTGTACAAAATTACACAATATTTTCATTTACAACTTTTTATTACGCTACACCGATTTTGCTAATTTTAAATACCACACAGCTCGTGCCGATACTGAATACTTTGAGTATACAGGTTGGTTGAAAAGTTCCTGCGCTCACCAAGAGATGGCACTGCTAGCTCCAAACTTTTTTTTTTCTCAAGTTGGTATAACTGTCCTGAGAACACATGCTAAGTTGCAAGTCAATCTGTCAATTCTTTCTCTGTTTACAAGCCATTTGAAGTTGACGTGTCATTGTTTTTTTTTTAATATGGAAAAAATTGAATATCGTGCAGTCATTAGATTCTTTGTTTTGAATGGTTTAAAAGCAAAGGAAATTTATGAACAATTTTTAGAAGTGTATAAGGAGTCCTCACCTTCAAAATGCACTGTTGAATTTTGGGCTGGTGAATTTAAACGTGGTCGTACCAGCCTTAAAGACAATCCTCGCGAAGGACGACCAAAAACTGCAACCACAGCAGAAATCATTGAGCAGGTACATAATATGGTTAGTGAAGATCCAAGTTTGACTAAGAGCGAAATCGCTAATGCCATTGGCATCTCAGACGAACGAGTACTCCATATTTTACATGAAGAATAACGTATGAAAAAACTGTTTGGAAAGTTAGTGCCGCACACACTAACAATTCAACAAAAACTGGATCGAAAACAAATTTCTCAGCGTAATTTGGAGCGTTTTAAGCCAAATAAAACCGACTTGTTGCGTCATTTTATAACTATGGATGAGACTTGGATCTGCCACCATGATCCTAAATTGCAACAAGAACGTTTACAGTGGACTGAAGCTGGTTGTTCAGCTCCAAAGCAGGTGAAGTCACAACGATCAGCAAAGAAGGTTATGGCATCAGTTTTTTTGGATGCAAAAGGAATTTTCTTGATTGATTATCTTCAGAAAGGTAAAAAAATCAACTCTGAATATTATTGCAGCCTTTTGGATCAGCTGGATGAAAAAATTCGTGAGAAAAGACCTGGTTTAAAGAAGAAAAAAATCATTTTTCATCAAGACAATGCACCTGCTCACAAAAGTGTTTTGACGATGGCTAAATTCAAAGAATTAAAGTACGAATTGCTTGAACATCCACCGTATTCACCAGATTTGGCTCCCAGTGACTACTATCTCTTCAAAAATCTCAAACAATTCCTTCGTGGAAAGCATTTTTCGTCGAATGAAGAGGCCATAGCAGCCGTAGACGGTTATTTTGCAGAGCTTCCGGAAAACTATTATAAGGATGGGATAAAATTATTGGAAGATAATTGGAACAAGTGTATTGAGCTTCTAGGAGATTATATTGAATAAAAAAATATATTTCGTAACAAAAACAGTATTCTTTCATTTCGAGCGCAGGAACTTTTCAACCAACCTGTAAATAAAAAAACAAATCTAGCGTCTTCGAGCCGTGATCACCATTTCACCGGATGAACGAACATTGTTAAATTGGCTTAGAATTACATATGATGTGTAGGATTCAAGACTTATATTTCTATGTGTTACAAATGTAGTGACAAACTGATGATGGGGATATCATGTAAGTGTAAAAAAGAATAACAATATTGTATTTGTCATTTTAAAATATGGGCGTATATTATTTTTTTTTTGTGAAAATTTTTGTTAAAAACTCCTACGGGTATAATAAAATAGCATTTATGTTTTTTTTTATTATTTCCAAAAGTTTAAACATTTCCAATTTAATATAGTTCAACATAAATTTAAGAAGAAAAATATGTTTTATATATTTTTATACGCTTAACAAAGTAAATTAACACTAATAAACTAAAAGTTTTTTATAGAGTTACATAAATAGTATGCAAAATTTATTTTTTTTGTACAGTTTTAAAGTAAAATATGTTTAGTATTTTGAATTTAAAGTGAAAAAATTAAAGCAAAATGCTTTGACGAGATATTGACACAGCAAAAACAGATTTATTGCCACAACCAAATGTGTAAGAGATTTTCGGTTGACACATTATTTTTCAATTGGTTGTGATAACCAAGTGATTTTATTGCTGCAACCAAACCATTCGGTTAGCATGAAATTAGGTTGCCATGACTGAAATTGTTTGATACAACTGAATAATGAATTCCACAATAAAATTCGCTAAATGCAATAGCATTTTTTTTTTTGGAACACCCATGATGTTTAGCAAACAAATGTGAATATTGGTGGTGCTAAACGAATTGATTGCCTGTCGCTACTAAAAAACACTTTTAAATTTGGCACTTTTTTTTGTGTGTAAGCTTAGGAAATTTATTTAGAAACAAAACTTAAAAAATTATCATCTGTTTACTTCCTCTTGCTACTCACTTCTCCCTGGGTATACATTTTTGCAAACTAAACAGTACCAGCCGTATGTATAGACTTTTATTTCGTTCTTATAACAGCCTTATAGAGAAATTTTGTGGTCGTTTGTCATGTTATTTGATTAATAAGAAAAACAACACTTAGTTTCCTACAAATTAATGTATTGCTTTATTTGAAGAGGAAATAGAGAAGAGATGAAAGATGTTATAAGTTGAAGAGCCGCAAATATGGCAAAACTGTAATTGCCGGCCATCTGTTGAAGCGTTTGCAGAATTGTTGAAGCTTTGTCATATTATTTTACTTCGGTGGGATTCAGTACTATGGCTACACCGAAGCACGATGTTGCGATATGTATGAGTAATAAAAAATTATACATGTTACTTTTCTAAATCGATGTTGCCGTCGCTGGGATTCGAACCCGCAACCTTCTGATTAACAGCCCAATGCGCTAACCATTACACCATAATGCTCCCAAATATTCCTTAATAGCCTCATCAGTAAATTAGCGCACACCTCCGGGAAAACATATTATAAATTTCAGATTTTTAGCAGAGTTTGGCAAGAAGAGATAGACTTTTCCCTAGCTTTGTAGGTGCCTACACTGAAGCAGCAGCTCACATACCAAATTTCAAAATCACAGCCCCAGCGGTTTTTGATGATTAATAGCCCACTTTTCAACGCTTTTATTGGAAATACAAAAAATTATATCTTTAGTGACTTAGCTTACACTCACAATATATTTTCCGTTACCGACTATAGTTTACTTAAAAAGTAATACGTAAAGTTTGTTTCTAAATGAAGAATCAATTGAAATTCATAGAATTTTTTTTTAACTTTTTGAACCAGTCATTCAAAAAAACAAACTATAAAAATTTACAGACATTCAGTAGGAGTTGATATTTCCTGTTAAGTGTAAAATTTTCTGTTTTCTGTTTCTAAAAATAGAAATTCAAATAATTCCTTTATGTTTTTTTATCAAAAGAGTTTGTTTATATACAAAATAATTTCAGTTAAAATCACAAGAAATTATTCAAAAATTGATACACACATAGGAAATAAAAATATATACATCTGTGTGTGTTGTGATTTGAAAATAAAACCAAAAAAATCTTGTATTTTTTTCTATGTTTTGTCAGTTAAAAATTGATAGTTACTTTGATCGAGTTTCGATTTCTTTTACTACTTTTGTTGATTATTATACAATAATTGAATATAATGAAAAATCAGTAGTGCTATTTTTTTTTTTCTAAAATAAATTTTAGATTATTTTTAATCAAATAATATTGTGAGTGTATATTTCAGGGTACAAATACGATATTTTGAAATCCAATTTTCTAGCCCAAGAGTTTTGGGCTGGCGATTAAAGGCGTTCCTTTTCCGTTGTTGATAAAAATTTTGTAAATGTCGTCCTGTTAGATGACTATGCAGGAGTAAGCAGCTTAATGCTAAAATTCAAGGTATTTGAGCTGGATTATTGAAGGCACACTTTTTCACCCCATTTTTACCATAATTTTTTGTAAGGAGTTTTAAAGAGTATATTTTCTAGTAATTACTCTTATTCCAAGGAATACAAATTTTAATTTTCAGGTTTTTGCCAAAGTGGTTTATACAGGCCGTTAAGGGGACGACTGTTTCTCATTCGAACCACCATTTCGACCACGTTACTGACGAAAAATTCAAAAAGAATCTAATGTGTGTATTAACATATACTCCAGGAACATATATTTTCGAAGGGGAGACTTTACCCTTGTCTTTTCAAAAATTCCATTTTATCAGTGAGTTAGCCATATGTTACATAGAGGGGTATGGGAGAGACTTCCCCACTGTATGGCCCTTATTTTAGGAATTTTTAAATATTTCATAAATTTAAATTTTATGCAATAAATCCAGCGGTTTAAGTAGGCATTCAAGGCAGAGAATTGACCCCTTTTTGCACCTCCCCATAGAATTTCTCAAAAATCCTGCCTAAGCTGATGTCTACGCCAGAGAAGGAAGCTCCTAGCATATTTCAACTTCCTACCTCGACCCTTTCCCCTTTTTTGTTCCTTTCTGACAATATGCTCTATGAGAGTCAGACAAAATTAAAAAATTTATTAAATAGTTTAAGTTCGGGAAAAAAAATTTGAGGTCAATAGCCCATGAAGCAAAACATTGGTCCCATCGAGATAAAAACACCAATATATCACACTTTAAATGCCGAAGATAAAACGAAAAAATTAAAAAGGCGACCACAACGTTCGGCAAAAAAAAATTTTTTTCGAAAGTACCTCGAAACATAAATTTTAGATTCGAAGGTGTACAGCGAACTTTTTTTCTAGTACGGTCTAGTGCTCATTGTAAGCAAAAATATTTAAATTGCACGTGAGCGTGGCAAGCACCCCACATTGTGAACCAATAGCCTAAATCATATTTTGCTCACAAGTAACAGTTTTTCTAAATCGGAATTCCAGCCTAAAAAAATAATGCTGAAGATTTCTACCAAACATTTTACTCTTTATGCATTGAATCTACAAACAAAACTTATCAATTGCTTTTTATTTTACATTATAAAATAATAACTTTTTCTACATCTTTCCACGCCATCTTCTTCATACATATTTACTGAACACTTCTACTATAATATTTGCTTTACTTATAGCAATGAAAGCCAATTAACAGCCAATAATAATGGTTTTTTATTATATCTAAAAGTATTTATTTTTTGTTCTACTTTCAGTTGCAGGTTAGTAAAACTTATACTTAGTTTGTTATCTTGTTATTATTATATTGGCATAATATGGTCATTAATTACATACAGATGTTGTAATTGAAGATGTCTATCCGTAACCAAGTTAAGGAAAATGAAAATTATTGGAAGTGATACATTGTAAATGAAAAACCGCAAAAATATATACGAGTCATTTCTGTTTGAATTGGACCAAATTATTATTGACTTTGTGTTTTTGTAAGGGCAGCTAAATGAAATACTACATTTTTATTACAAAAATAAGTATTTACAATAAGAATAAATAAAATTTTGTCAACATTTACTTAATTTAAATTGGTACAACCTCTATTTACCACTGACACATCTGTCTTAGGGATTTTCTCAACATATAATACTCCATATTTATTTATTTTGAATTTCATTGGTTATTATTTTATCTAGTTAGTGTTGTAATTTCTTGGTATTCAATTCAATTTGTTTACTGGTTTTATTTTTTGGTTTCTGTTGTTATCTTATTTTCTTCTGTAATATATTTACTTACTAATTTGTTAGATTAATGTTTTATCTGCTAATAATGCTTTTACTTTCTATTCATGCCACAGATGGATACATGGTGTATATAAAATACATTTGTATCATTAACAGTTATTGATTGATACGAAGCGTAAATGTATATATATCGCCCCATGGCCTCGTATAACGCAGTTAACTAGTTCCACAAAATCACTGTGTTGGGGAAAAATCAGTTGAACATCAGTTGGACCTCCTGTAAATGAGCAATATAGTTTTGGAGAGGAAAGATATTTATTTATAAATTGAGTTAGAACAAACCCGAGTTTTTTGAGACCACAATATAGGAGGGATGGGTGTAATTTAATACTTGATAGAATGTGATTTATACGTTTGTATTCTTATTAAATGTTTGATATGTGAAAGATAATTCCCTGTGGCATATATCATTAATTTTGAAGTATTTTAAAATGATGACAATGTATAAATTTGTTTTGGTATATCAATTTATCATAGTATGTCGTGTTTTAATCAAAATTTAATTTGATATTTTTTAACACTTCCGTCAATGTTGGGTGAACTGCTAATTTTTTTTTTACTAGTTTTGATTTTACTGAAATTATAACTATTTTTGGGAGGAAACAATTAATGGCGAGATGATAACGGATTTCTTGTGGCCAGAAATTGCCCAGCAAAAATGAAGCTGCCAAAAAAGCATTAAAAGCATCACTACTATGGCAAAGGCATCACTTCTTTTCTAATGGTTTCATCGATGAATTTAACATTAGCGTGTCATAGGATGGAAGTATTCAAATTTAGCTACTAGCATTACTCATACTTTACTCTAAGGAAGCAATGATAATACAACGAATAGGTATTCTGATGCATGAGTGGCAAATGTTCATATACTTTGTAGCATTTAAGCTTTGATTAAAATTTAATTCATAAGAATGCATAAAAATAAGTTTAAAGAAGCAAAATTTATGCATTGATATACAAATTACTCTTTATTAAAACAAATAAATAATTCTGCATTAGTGAAAAAGCATTTTTGAAACATTTTTCAAAAATTTTAATGAATTTTTAGACAAATTTTGGATAGTTTAAAAACTGGTTGTACAATTTGGAAACATTTTTAGACAATTTTAAAATATATTTGAACAATTTTAAATAATTTTTGGACAATTTTAAAACATTTTTGGGCAATTTGAAATAATTTTTTTACACAATTTTAAAATTATTTTGATAAATTCTGAATTAAAGCTGGAAATGGTGTAGTGTTAAATAATAAACATAATGCAAAAATGCACAGATTGCGTCGTCATAAATATTTAAGGCTGAAAAAATGCAAATGACAGGCCAGCTAGTTTCAAATAAAGGTTAAAAAAATCTGTTTTTCTTGATATTTCAAAACTTTTATAAAAATTGCAAAACTGCATAAATTCTAACCCTCATGAAATTTTAAACTAAAATATATAAAATGATTTAATAAAAAAATTAAAAAAAAATTCATCAGAACTATTTTTTCAATATGAATAAATGCTTTAGATTCAACAAATAAACGATATACTATAACATATGCTTTAGAAGTAATGAAGAGTGATTTTTTAAGATATGCATCGGGTTTATATCCAGATCCACTGCATTTGAAATATGAACACATCAATTCTTTTGGAAGTGCCTAAGAATAACACAAAAAAATCATAAAAGAATGTCAACAGAAGTTTAGGAAGCAATGAAAGAAGTTATAGTCACAGAATGACTACCATTTTTTTTGCTGGGTGAGGATATGTAGCTGGATGATATGTCGTAACAAGAGAACTGTGCCACTTGTCACACAGCCAACGAAACAATGGCTCTTTTGCGCAAAAAATTCAATGGCCGTGTTATCTCAAGTCATGGTGATGTTAATTGGCCGCCATGGATTTCTTTGTTTGGGAATGTTTAAAAGAAAAAGTGCTAAAGTCAAGAGCAAAAGGATGAGATAATTTGGTACATTGACCAAATTAAACCCCAATTATGTCTATTAATTTTAAGCCTGTAAATTGCAAAATTACATTAAAGATTTAAATTTTCATTATACAGGGTGCCCGCCGGGAAGGTATACTACTTTGTTTTACCCCCATTTTGGTAAACATTAGTCTTGACAGTTCATATTTGGCAGTCGTGAAGTAAAAACGTGGCAAATTTATTATGAAAAATATTCGATAAACCAACGTGTTTTAATCATTAAAACAGCTCGCCCATGACAACCCCGATTTTCATGAAAAAATTATAATGAGTCACGAGGCACATTTTCATTTGAATGGATATGTGAATAAACAGAATAGACGGTTCTGGGCAATGAAAAACCCTCAAATAAAAGTGACAGTCTGCATCCATTAAAAGTGACATTCTGGTATGTAATTTGGTCAAGAGAAATCATTGGACCTTACTTCTTTAAAAATGAAAACGTCGTAACGGTAACTATGAATGGGGAGCGATATCGTAATATGATTGAAAACTTTTTAACGCCACAACTGCATGCTTTGGGCTTGATTAACATGTGGTATCCACAAGACGGTGCCACATCGCATACAGCCAGGATTCAATGGAAATACTGCAAGACCTCTTTCAACAACAAGTTATTTCAAGAAATGGTGGTGTTGATTGGCCTCCACGGTCGCCTGATTTGACTAATGCGGACTTCTTTTTGTGGGGATATCTGAAGAGCAAATTTTATGCAAACAAACCAGAAACGCTTGAGCAACTTAAACAAAATATTTTTGATGAAGTTAATGAAATACCGCGTGAAATGTGTGAGAATGTAATGAAAAATGTACTCAAAGGGGCTCGCATTTGTGAGGCTAACAGAGGCGGACATTTATCTGATATTGTATTCCATACATAATTGCCGACATTAAATAACAATATAAAATCCATTCTCTTTCATTTAATCAAAAATTATAAACAAACTAAGTAGTATACCTTCCCGGCGGTCACCCTGTATTTTTCGAATGAACCAGATTCAAGATCATAATTAAACATTACTATGAAATAGCAAACGCTAATTTATAAATGTAAGAAAAGACTAAAGAAAATTCTGGGGCTTAACGTTAAAGGGAGTGCCTTGATTTCATCCTGAATGATCAGGTCATTATTAGCCTCATCCACCCACAAAACCTCATGGTTTTTATTAATATTAATATTTGTAGTTCAAAAATAATTATAACCCTAATATTGATTTTTCTCTGGTATATGTTTAATTCGAATTGAAGTACACCAGTACGTATACGTAATATTTTTATTTATAATACAAATCACTAATACGACTCTCGGGTAAATTACATATTTGTGAAGTAGGTTTTAATTACCCTTATTCGAACAATATGTTGATTTTATTTGGATTGCAACAAGATTGTTGAGTACTATCCAAAACAAATTGGCATAGAACATACCACATAACCTCTAACTTTAAACGTGATATTCTTCTGCTCATGTTGAACAATTTCGAACAAAATTGTGTAAGTGTTCTTACAGCAACACCAGCTTTTGCAATGCTTAATCTTGGCTTCTAAAGAACGTGTATTAGCAACAACAAACAATACCGCTACAACAATCAGAAACGCATTAGCAACATCCTGCTCATCATCAACAACAACCTCAACATCAACATTCGTATGAATCAAGAAAATCTCCAAATAAAATGTACTACAATCAAACAATAATCCAGACGTAAGTGTTCTCCCAATCATAGTCACATATTATTCCTCCAATCAACAGCCACAAACACCCAATTATGGAGCCATGAAAATGCCAACAACAACTCAAACAACATTACCTCAAAAATATACCGCAGGATTTGCAAATAAAGAGAATGGTAGCGCAACACTAACCCAACATCAACAACAGCTGCCACAATAATAATACCACACAGAGAAAACAGATTCGTTGTAACAAACAAATATTTTGCCAACCGAATGGATCAGTTTTGGGCCACCGATATATTTGCTTGTAAGAACAGAAATTCCGTTAATACAACACAAATTCGGTTAGCGTAACAGAAATTCAGTTGAAGCAAATTATTTCAATATTTAATTACCACAACCAATAAATTCAGTTTCTGCAACCAAATTATGCAGTTGTCAAGGAATTCGGTAGTCAAAATGGATTTCTTTTCTCTGTGCAGCAGCAACCTCGACCGCTGCATGCTCTAGTCTTTTGCCTTAAATACCACAACAACCTCCTCATCCTCCTCATTCTCAACACCATCCTCCACTTCTAGTGGATTTTCAAAAAAATCTTTAGCACCACCTTTCACTTCCATAGTTACTTCCAATAATATATTTTTATTGGCAGCTAAATTATTTTTAATTCGGTTAGTGTAACAAAATTTCAGTTGAAGCAAAATATTTCAATATTTAATTACCACAACCAAATAATTCAATTACTGCAACCAAATTATTCACTTGTCAAGGAATTCGGTAGTCAAAATGTATTCGTTTTCTCTGTGCAGCAGCAACCTGGACCCCACCTTGCTCTATTCTTTTGCTTTAAATACCACAACAACATCCTCATCCTTTACCTCATTCGCAACACCATCCTCCACTTCTAGTGGATTTTCAAAAAAATCTATAGAACCACCTTGCACTGCCATATATCTTTTTCGGCAGCCACGGCATACAAATTACCAACACCTTGAGCCTCGGCAGCAACATCTTCAATATTTTGGAAAAAAAAAACATTTCTCCTGAAGTGGCTAATCCAAAATTTTATTATTTTTTTAAGTATAATTATATCAATCTTCAAGCTAATTAAACTTCACGTTTTTGACAGCTCCATTTAGGGAAAATAAATTACAATGTAGTAACAAATTTCAATCAATAAAAAAAAGGAATAACCAGAAGAAAAACGAAATGTAAGACATCTTCAATACAAAACTTTGAGAGCATTTTTGTTGGCACTTTTTAAATTAAAACAGCCCAAACAATCGTTGAAGAACAAAAAAAAACTGATTAAGAGTTATGTACTCATAAAAGAAAACTGTCATAATGAAGAGAAACTGTAAAAGTATGTGAAGCTTCAATTTAGTACAAATGTTGTTTGCTTAAAAAATTGTCTATGGCATGCAGAATAAAAAAAGATTATGTTAGCCCAGCAAAAAAATTACAAAGCAAGGTATTAAAACTAAAGTGAATTTTTTTTTAGGGTGAGTGTCTCAATTATGATAAATCCTCAAAGTAATTTTAAATCTCGGAAAATAATTAGATTAGACTTAAGTGTTCATTATAATAGGGACAAAGGAGATTTCCAAAACGATAACTTTTATAGAGATGTGTAGTAGTAGTAAGATTCCGATAGAAAAGTGCTTTTGTCAACTTTTATCAAAACTGGTGTCCCATGTAAAAGTGGAAATGTATATTAACATATTTGATCATAAATAGGCTTGTATATTATCATGCATATTTCAACATCTCGCCATACATGATCTCTTATATGATCACATATTTTCGGCTCCGAAATTTTAGGGTATATAGCGTATACAGTCATATATTATCAAATATTCAAATTTCGGATCGAAAGTTATATGGTCATATATGAGAGAATGTATGGCCATATATTGAAATATGAAGACCGGCATAACTCAAAAAATGCGATGATACAGAAATATGGGTGACACCATAATCTAAAACATATCAGAAAAATGGTATTAATATCTCTTTTCCTCATTGAGTGGCGAACAAAAAAGTTTTCTACTTTTCTCAGCAGTTAGGCTCAATTGAAAACTTTAAATGCACTTATCTCGAAATCGGTTCTTTTAAGTTATGCCGGTCCTTTCGCAGATGAGCGATATGTGATCATGTATGCTACTATATGAATTTATGATCATACATAAATTATTCGAGTTTCATAAAAACAAGTTTCTATAAAATATCTTTAAATTTTTGCTGGGCTTAAATGCATCATTATAGATTTCCATTTCAGGAAGACAAAATGTAAAAAACAATGTTTTTTTATTGGGAAAATTAAAAGAAAATGTTCTTGAGTAGAATGTAATTTTCAAATTGATCTCTGCGGAATTTAGTTTCCTCTTTTGCTTTTGTTTTTTGTTTTTCATTATATGTATTCTTATGCCAATTACCAAGACTTAAAAAAAGTTGAATTAAAAAACTTTACTTTTTTCTTCTTTAAAGCAACCTAAAAGGATATAAATTAAATTACACTGACATGCAAAAATGCAAATTATGAAATTTATACATAAAAAAAATTGGACGACAAAATCTTTTTAAATTTGTTATTTAATTTATAAAAAAGGACGACAACATTTTTTTTTCTAAAGATATAAATCATTTCTTTGCCTATGCCAAATTTATATCTTTTCAAGTTTATGGTATGATATAAATATTTTTTTGCAGCTTAACCTTTATTTTCAGGATATAAAAATTGTATTATTTAAAAGCGTATATTTTCAACGGCGGATCAATAAGTCCGTAACTTTATGAATGAAACACAGTTTTTTTTGCAAAAAAAAAAATATTTTTGAACATAATCTCCTTTTGGCTCAACACAGTCCAACGTTTCTCCAATTTTTGTATTCCTTTAAAAAAATAGGATTTTTCAAAGTCTTATGCTTGTTATAGGCATTCTTGTGATCGATCTCTTTCCACCGAGCCATTTCTTTAGGTTCGGAAATTGGAAATAGTCACTGGAGGCTAAATCCGGAGAATATTTCGTAGTTTACTTCATGAAATTTTGCCATTGAGACTACACACCTGTGCATCCGTGCGTTATCTTGATGAAAAAGAACTTTTTCTTGGCTATGTGGAGTCATTTTTCTTAAATCCTCGTTAAATCGGTCCAATAAGTTGGCATAATATTCGCCGTTTATTGTTTTTCTCTTTTGAATGTAATCATTGTGGATTATTCCGCGTGCATCCCAAAAAACTATTGCCATCACCTTATTGGCCGACAAACTTACCTTGGCCTTTTTCGGAGCCGGTTCATCCGGAAAAACCCATTGTTTAGACTGTTGTTTGGTCTTCGGAGTGTTGTAATTGATCCATGTTTCATCCACAGTTACAAAAGGCCGCACAAACTCATTCGAATTGCGGTTAAACAACTCCAAATAATCCTTTGAAGTCGTCACACGATTACGTTTATGGTCAATTGAGAGCAAACGCGGCACCCAGACAGCTTTTTTAAATCCTGCTGATCATTTAAAATCGAAACCACACTGCCATATGAAACGCCTATGGCATCAACAACCTCACGTACTTTACGATCGGCCAACACCATATCGTGAATTTTTTTAAAATTTTTGGGTGTATTGACCTGTACTTGTGCGACCACAACGAAAGTCAGTGAACCACTTTTATGCCACTGAAATTGGTGGTGCAGAGTCCTCATAGTATTTATCAAGCTTTTCTTTGGTTTGATTGACGGTTTTTTTTCGTAAAAAATAATGTTTAATGAGCACTCGAAATTCCCTTTTTTCCATTTTTAAAAAAATCCACGAGGTTGTATGTTTTGAGCAGCTGTTAAACGCAAAGTAAATGATGGAACTTGCTCACAATTTGACAGTAGTCTATTAACAGGTGGTACTTGATGGGATCAGTGTTGGATTTCATATATCTACGAGGGAAGTACGAAAAGTCACGTACTTATTGATCAGCCCTCGTACTTATGTTCATACTTCTTATACTCAATACTTCTTATATTCATACAAAAACAGTGTTGTATTTATATACCAAAAATAGGGTTGTATTTTTCTAAATAGTACCCCTGGGTTAAGCTATAAAATGTCCATACTTTTGAATACTCGGTACTACTTTTCCTTATTGACTTGACTTAATATTTTTTATATTCATACTTAGTACTTTTTATATTCTTTTAAAAACGGTGTTGTATGTTTATACCAAAAACAGGGTTGTATTTTTATAGTATTTTTCATGGAAAAATTTCTTGTATGTACAGAAAAATAATACACCGAAAGCATTGAGTATGAACTTTTATGTATCGAGCACTCCAAAACCCGTCAGCATTGAATACTTAATATTTTTACAAAGTTGTTTGAGCATATCGTTAAAGTTGAAGACTGTTTCTCTTTAAAGCTCCCATTTTTTCCATACTCAAGGCACATGCTCAAAAAATTTCAGTTTTGTAGCCAAAGGGACGTAGACAGGCAGCTAAGGAAGAAGCTTTTCACTTTTAAATTCCCATTTTTACCATGCTCTCGGCACAAATTCCAAAAAGTACCTTTTTAGTAAATTAACCCTTACTCCAAGGAAAACATATATTAAATTTCAGGATTTATTTAAAGCCATATAAGTAAATTTCTTCATGCTCCAGTGAACATATATTTTACATATCAGGCCTTTAGTCCAAGCCATTTGGACAAATAATTATGAGGCACTTTTGCTTTCAACTAAGAACCCCCATTTTACTTCGCTCCTGCTGAAAAAGCCAAAAACTATTTTATTAGGAAAATAACCCAAGGAAAATATATTTCAAATTTCATGTTTTTACCCAAAAGCATTTGGGCGGGCCATGAAGTATTAAACTAAATTTGATTTGCTTCTTTTAAGGGATGATATAATCCATAGACTTCTCTCAAATTTTATATCAAAAGAAAGGTAATTTTGAAATCTATATAATTATTTTCGAACAACTTTGAAACTTATTTTTAATATCTAAAATTAAATTTCGCAGGTATTTTTTTTTCTTTTGCCGATTTCTTTTGCCGATTTCTTTTGACTTTTATCCCTTTTAACACATTTTCATCCATATCTGAGCGTTACACCACTGAGTAGTTTCCTTGTTAGAACTTAAAGTTAATATATAAAATACATCAACCTCATGTGTGTTAAGTTTTGAAGTTTACTCAAGTTAAATCCAAGTTTACTATGTAAATATATTCTTAGAAAGTAGTGTTTACTAGTTTTCTATACATCGCAACCTGAAATGTAAAATGGATTGAAATTCTTTGAGACATTCGTTAACATTATTAGCTAAAATAAGACACGTAATTTGTTAACCACATCTTAATATTTCAAATAGAAAACAATGAGTTTTCGGAAAATTTTTAATGTAAAGGCACATTTACTCTGCTGAGTGGATTTTGTTTACTACTCTTTTGCACTTACAAATTTTTTTATATCATGCCATCCTTATTTTAGTACACTCTGAAGCCTGGATTACTTCAGAAATGTGAGTAAACTTAAAACTTTAAAAAATTTGTCATAAAAAAGATATTTTGAATTTATTTAAATAGTTTTGTTTCGTTTAACGTCTTTTTGTATTTCAGTTGACATCATTAGATATTTTCTAATGTGTAAGATTACATACGCATTTATTTTAAATCGAAAAATACATGCATTCCCAGTCAGAAAAATGCAAACGGGAAGTCGCTGGTAATGCACTTTAATAGATGGTACAAGTGTTGGCTGAAAGTGCCTTCCTTTTCCCAAGATGATAACATCATTAGATAAAAGAGGCAGTTTAACAAAATGTAGGGGTAAACAAAATTTCCACAGATGATAATACACTCACAATATTATTTCGTTAAAAACAACTTAAAAAAACACTTATTAAATTAATCGAAAATACAGTCAAAAAGAGGAAAACTGATTTTCTGTTATATTCAACCCATTTTGTTGTTTATTTTCAATCAATGTTTAATAACCAACAAAAGGAGTAAAAACAATAGAAAGTCGTTTAAAATAACCATAAAATTTTTACTTACAAAAAGTTAGGAAAAACTACTTTTGTGGTTTGTTTTTCAAATTGAAAGTTTTTTTTATTTGTATGTTATTACAAAACACAACACAACACACACAGATGTATATATTTTTATTGGCTTTATGTGTTTGTATATTTGAATAATTTCTTGTAATTTTTATTGAAATAATTTTGTATATATACAAACTATTTTGGTAAAAAAACAAAAAAGAATTATATAAATTTCAATTTTAAGAAACAGAAAACATAAAATTTTACATTTAACAGAAAATATCAACTCCTACTGAATGTCTGTAAATTTTTATAGTTTGTTTTTTGAATGACTGATTCAAATAGTTAAAAAATATATTTCTATGAATTTCAATTGATTATTCATTTAAAAACAAACTTTACGTATTACTTTTTAAATAAACTACAGTCAGTAACGGAAAATATATTGTGAGTGTATTCCGGAAAAACTTGAAGTCATGATGCGGAATTTAGTTAACTCTACTGTTTGGAAAAAATTGAATTAAAAAAAGTTCTTTTGTTTTTTTTTTGTCATGTCGGGATTCGAGCCAAGGCCGTCAGATTTTCAGACGAGAGGTCTACCCAATAAGCGAACGAAAAATAATAAACTTGAAAGCTAAAAACTTTAATTTATGATAACTTCGCCAATATGAGAGCACTGTTATAATGTTTATTGGAAACAACTTGCCGACATCTGGAAACAAAAAACTTGGTTTTTTTACAAAAATTAAAGTAAAAACTAGACTGCACCAGGACTTGAACTCGAAACCGTTTTAACAAAGCTTTATCATTTTTAAAAATGCTCTACCAGTGTATTGACCCTTTTACCATTGGCGTTTTCTAACGCAATATTACAAAAGTGGGAATAATGAGCTACCAGCATGGTTACTCATGGTGAAGAAATAAGTGGTTACATATAACAAAAAAGTAAGTAGTTCCTCTTAATAATTAACTCTTTAATCCGCTGAAATTTTCTCACTTAAAGAAATCGAAAAGAATAATTTTTAAATAAATTAAAAAAAAATATTTAAAATACCTAATTTTTGCATTAAAAAATTTAAGTGTAAAATTCAATGCTATTTATCATAGACAGCCTTTAATGTTTTTAAAAAGTCAATTTTATAGCAGATAATTTTTTATTTTGTTTTAAAGTTTTTGAAAACAAATTAATAATTATAATAGTAAAAAAATAACTACCAATTAATCGTTATTTTCAGTGTACACATAAGTACTTCTTTCACACATTATCAGTAAGTCATTATTTTGTTTTTAAAGTAAAGCAAAAAGTAACGACCTATCATTACATAGTAATCTACACAGTAAAGACCTGTCATTACCATGATTTTGGTAGGTACTGGTAAAATACTGCTTGCAATTGCTGTCATATTGAACTAAATCAAATCTATGCCACGCTGGTAATGAGTCCCAAATAACTGTTCCACCAGATATTGATATTTAATTCTTCGGGTGTCCAGACTTTGACCAGCACTTAATTTTTCCTACCACTTTCAATTTCTGATTGGGTAGCTGTGTATATATTTGCAGCTCAAACAAGTATTATGTAGTAGTATTGCGATTTGAAGTAAATATTTGTTATTAACTTTATTTAAGTTTCCGACAAAATTAGAAATTGTGATTATTTTGTAGTAGCTAAAAGTTGCTGCCTCTGGTAACAGTATGTTAAGTAGAAAACTTTTAAAGGATTTAAATGACTCAATATGTACTAGTAATAGTAGCATCACAAAGCAGTAAATTTTAAGGAAAAGGAGAAATTCAATTTGATAAATAATATTGAAATCTAGGAAAATTTTTTGATTTTTAATAAGGCATTACTATACTGTAACAAAAAACGTCACGAACGTATTATTATAAAAAATTTTAATTTCTTTTTGGAGCATTAATTAAATCAAAAAAAAATTTAATTTTGTGCGTTCTCTATTTCTCTTTTATTTTATACATTTCCGCAATAAACTTTCTTTTAATTTAATTAGTTAGAGGGAATAAAATTAGAAAAGTACACTTAAAAAAGTTTGTAAGTTAAAATAACTGAAAATATCATTTAAAAGAAATGATATTTCATTTTAAAACCGGTCTACTTAATTTTCATTTTAATTAAATTCCATTTGTTATTTATTTTTAAATGTTTATTAATCAACTGACACATCCGTAAGAAACAAATGATATAATCAGTTAAAATAAATGTCAAAATTTTACCTACCAATCCTTAAAAAATAAATGTTTTTTTTCATTTATTTGAAATTATTTCCGTTTTTGTATTTATTGTTTTATTTTTTAATATACTCGAACAATACAAATGTAAGTATGCATATGAAGCTATAAACACTTTTTGTGTTAATTTGTTTGTGTATGTGTGTTTATGAAGTTCTTGTAATTTGTATTGAAAAATGTTGTATATATACAACCAATTTAAATAAAAAAACAAATTGAAATTTTTTTAATATTTTTTTTTTTGAAACAGACAGCAAACAAAATTTAAATTTGTAATTACTGTAACGGACACAAATAAACCACAAGATTCCGTTTTGTGCGTAAATTTTTATTAAATTTCAAACAAAAAAATAAATTAAACTGAAAAAAAATGGTAAATGATAGTAAATTATTTCGAATAAATGTATAAAAAAGTTAATATAGATATTTCTGGAAAAATAAATGTATGTTCCTTTATTTTTAAATGGAACGGAAAACTTTTTTATTAAACTACAAACAGTTAACTACATAATATTCTATGTGTATATGAGAGAAATCTATTGACATAGCACAGTTTTTAAGAAAATACAAGAAAAAATCAAATATTCTACAAATTTGTTCCTTTTATGATTCTAGAAAATAATTGACAATACAATACATGAAGCAACAAAGAAAGTTTAATATCCCATGTGAAAATCGAAATAATTATATATGAACATTCGTACATGCCATACATTTTTTTTTTTGTTTTGAAAAATTCTTTTATTCATTAAAAAATATATTCATTACTTAAAACAGCGCCTCAGCTTCCGTTGGATATTATTGATCATACATGATAATATATTATTTGCTCCTGTATTATTTATATACCTTTATCTATCTACTAGAAAAAATGTTATTAGCATAATTTTTGTCCTTTTTCAACAAGAGAAAAATTGGTGCATAACAAAACTTGCTTTTATATTTTATTTTGCTCAAAACGTGTTTTTTCCACATTCACGTTCAAGAAGTTCAAATTATGCCGAAATATGCTATTCAAGAAGTTTATTACTATCGTAACCAGGTTTCTACAATTTCTGTATTGTAGGCGTTTGTAGTAAGAATCCGTAATTTGTTTGCAGGACCAAAAATCTGGCAGTTCAAGGATCTATCGAAATAGAATCTGCCCTAATTCATTATCTAAATACTTTTACACATATAAAGGATATGTAGTTTATAAGAATAATTTGAACTGTTTTGTTTTGCCTCCAACCGAAAACACACTCCCATTTACAAAATATAGCAATAACTTTCAAAGTAAGAGGCCATAGTTTTTTCAACAGCTAATAGAGTTTTTGAAAATATTGAAAAAGATCTGAAAAAACATGCTGTAACAACGTGAATAGAAGAATATTTTGAAATTTCTAATCATGGCCAAGGTCCAAGAACATCTTTAATCAATTTATAAAAAATTTAATACATTCAAAGTACAAAGCGGATAATTTTTTCTAAGAATGTTTTTTAAAAATTGCGGCACAAAGTGTTTAATTAAAACTTCAAACTTATTTAAAGTTAAATTAGATGAGGGACGGACTACCAATTTAGTTCTTCTAAAACGAGGAATGCAGCCCTTTTTAATTTCTCATCTTGAGGAAATTAATACTGGGCGTTGAATTAATGCCGACAAGAAAATATGTAGAAAATTAGTTTGGTACAGAGAAAGTACTTTTAATCAAGGTGAAAGTATAAAGAAAATAAAATCAGAACCTATACAAAAAATAGGCAAAATAGCAGTTTTCATTTGTTCAAGCACTAGTCACAAAAATATTTTTGTTTCGTCTTTTTGTGGTCTATAAATTTTTCCGAGCAAATTGGTGTATTATTGGATTATATCTATTTAGATTTATTATCAAAATATTCACACACCCAAACGTTTTTTTACTTCTTTTTTTAACAAAACGTGCTTTTTCACATTGCAAAATCCTTTGATCTCTTAGATGCTTAACATTATTCTGAAGACTTATTATGGTTTGATGCATCTTATGACAGGCAAACAATTTTTTACTATTTCCAGGTATTGTTTTACAAGGAGGTAAAATTTTTGATCCAAATATATATGGTTATATATTGAAATATACATTTCCATGTATAATCAGGGATGCCCAAGTATGATTATATATGCTCATGTGTATTTCTATTTACACATGGGATGCTAATATACTGTTAAATTTTGGACTTGAGGTAGAACAATATTATTAATAAATATTTTGTATAGTTTTTTTTTTGAATGACTGATTCGAATAGTTTAAAAATAAATTTCTATCTATTCCAGTTGATTGTTCATTTAAAATAAACTTTACGTATTTATTTTTTAATAAATATCAATCGGTTACGGAAAATATATTGTAAGTGATTTAAACAATTTTGCAACGTACTAAGTATAATTACAAAAAAATAAAAATAATTCAATTTAAAAAATTTTCATGTTCAAGAACCGAACACAAATACATCTAATAGTTAAAATAATTTTTTAATTTATTATAAGTTTAAAGAACAAATTTTATTAAACTAATGTGTTCAATGTCCGTACTATGATTACTGTGCAAGGCGTTATTTACCTCTAAAATATTATCGTTCACTAAAAATTTATCCGTCGTAGAGCAAAGCCCAAAACGGGACATTAAACTATATTTATTAGATTTAAAAAAGAAACTCACGAAAGAAATAACATTATTTGCTATAGATTAGAAATAAACACTGCTGGATAAATGGTATAAAAACGAATTTTTCCAGAACACTCACAGTGATGAAATTCTGTTTTGTTTTTAAGCAAATTTCCCTTCAGCTATTAATTCTTTCCACAGGCAGCGTTGGATATCCTACTACATCTGTCCCTCACTGAACATTATGTGAGGAGCGTGGCTGCTAAGAGCTTACATAGACCCTATGAGTCTTCGTTGAATAGACCTAGGCGGAATGATCACACAAAAATTCTATACGTAAAGGGTCTGCTTGATCAGGGTAGTATTCTGGCGGGAATTTCGGATCATAGGAGTATGACTTTGGACTTTGGTGTAACACCACTGGTGGAGTTCCCGGATAGGGAAGTTTGGAGTGGATCCAAGGGACTGTTTGAGTGGAGAGCAGTATTTACGGACGGGTCCAAGATGGACACTGGCACTAGTGCCGGTGTTTATATTGCTGACACTGTCGTGAAGAGGTAATTCAGACTCCCGGATGAGTGCAGTGTCTTCCAGGCTGAGATCCTAGCGATCTGAAGGGCGACGGAGGTCATACTGGACCACATCGTAGGGGGGTATGTGGTGACAATTTACGTCGATATTCAGGCTGCGGTTAGGGCATTTATAAATTATACGGTGCGATCGATCCAGATCGCACTGTGTAGGAATGCTCTGAGAGAACTCATGGTTGCATTCACAGTAAGGCTGTGTTGGGTACCCGGACACTTTAAGGTGGATGGCAATGAGGTGGCGGACAATCTCGCTAGGGAGGGTTCGAATCTGGACTTAGGTGTAAGGGACAGGGGGGTAAAACCCCCTTATGACTATCATATGGGGTAATACGGGAAAGGATTCGTGATGCCGTAAACCGCTCCTGGAGGAATAGAGTGGATTGCAGGGTATCGAAGGGGTTATGGCCCGGATTTTACAACAGGAAAAAAGAATATCTAATATTGTCATATATGATGTAGCATATTATTATTAAAATAATTTAATGGGTTTAAAAAAAAATTATAGAAATTATAATATATCAATAGAGTTTTTTAGAGCGCCCCGGTAGGCTAGTTTGTAGCGTGCTAGCTTATCAGTGGGGGGGTCGTGGGTTCGATTCCCACCAGAGGCTCTGGTCTGTTTTCGCTACAACGAGCCGATGGCCTTTGTTGCTAGTGCTCGGTTAGGGTATTAGAATATAATTTATAATTATATGATTAATATAAAATAAATAAATAAAATAGAGTCTCTTTTTGCCAATTTAAAATTATATTTGTCTAAAAATCAGATATTTTTTTTTATTTTTTTAATATGTTAAAAAATAATTAGATGTTTTTCTATCAATTTAAAACATTTCAATTTTCAATATGGCATTTCTCAAATATCGCATTCATCATACGTACTGGGGTGCTACAGTACGTATGATGAATGCGATATTGCTCATACGTACGATTTTCTAACAGATTATCAGAAAAGACAAAAAAAAAAACAATTTAATGTATTTAAGAGAAATAAAAAACAAAAAACTATGAGAAAAATTGATTTTTCTAGAAAAAAAAAAAAAAATAAAAACATATTTAGTTTACAATGAAAAAATAATATGATTATAAACTTCCTTATTTAGATACTTTGGTAATAAGAAGATATGATAATTTAATAATTGATTTTTACCAAAAATCAACAGCTTTAGGAAGCATTATAAATTTTTATTCGAAACATAGTAAACGAATAATAATTAACACTGCAAAGAATTTGATAGACAAAATGGTAACTATTAGTGACAAAGAATTTCATAAAATGAAAAAGGAAATAATTAAGAATTTATTAAAAGTTAATTATTTTCCCATGAAATAAATTTGTAAATAAATGAATCAATATAAATTAAAAAGAGGATACAGAACAGAGCACTTAACTGAACAGACCATTTACATGAGCTACTACGCCCTCTTTTGGAAAAATTGAAAGAGATGTTTAGATTTGTATTCGTATTTTCCAGGACGACAAATTTTGTAAATAATATAAAGAATTTAAAAAATGTAAATTATCTAAAGTAAACAATGTACAAAATTTAAACAATGTGAAGTATGTAATGTACATACGGTAAAAATTTAAACATAATTAAGTATCCCAGCAAAACTTTGGTAATGGGTGCGATATTCTCATGCATTACTTTGTAATAATAGCTCGTTACCTTTTTCATTATTTGCAAGCATAAAGCAATAAGTTACTGATTATTGATTACGTATTATATGATTTATAAATGTAAAGTAATAATTGAAATATTTTTGAAAATCTATTTTTAGATACATTACTTTTTGTTTTTTAGTAAGCAAAAGGTTAATGTATGTTTGTTTTGACAACACTAGCAACGAAAGCGTAACAATTCATTTTAGTTTAAAGCAATCAAATACTATATGCGTCGATAGCTCAGTGGGTATAGTTCTTGGCTGGCAACCAGAGTTCCCTGGTTCGAGTCCCATCATGACCACATTATTTTTGTTTAAATTATTTGTAATATTTTTTTTTAATAAAAATTCCTTTTTTAAAAAATATATTTTTAAACACATTACTTTTTCCATTATCGTAACCATATAAGTAACCCCTTACATTATTACCTCTAAAGTAATGGGTATATACATTACCTTGAGGCATATCGCCTGTAAAATTCATCAGTGAAGTAAGGTGTAGAGTATTACATGAGCCCCTATGGCTACACATTACTTTACACATTATTTGCTAATGTGTAATTTTGCTGGGATGAAATGTAAAGTACTTTACTTAAATACTGTTAAATATGTAAACAATGTAAATTATGTGTGATATATAATTTTTTTTTCACTTCAAAATTATTTCGTTCTACTGTGTTAATCCGGGCAGCTGATCCTTATTTCGATATTTTTTTTTTATTTGTAAATAAAATTATATAAAGTAACACTTTGGACTTTTTAATAAGGAATATTCTTTTAAAAATTTTAAAGTTAAAAGTATAATATAATATTTTGCATGAAAAATCATTAACAAAATTTTTCATAGTTTAAAGATTTTATGTTTATAAGTAGTTCTATATAAGATTTTATTTTTTTTTTTTTAGATATTCATCTTTCATTAAATTTTTTGTAATTTTCTTTAATACTGCAATTTGTATGAGTAAAAGAATTATAACAAGATTGTATTATTATATGCCAGTGCTATGAGTTGAGATTCTGATGTTGACATTAAATGCCTTTAATTTGAATATACGTTAGGGTATCCCGAAAAGACTCATATAAACTATCCAAAATATACTTACAAGCTGAAACAACATTACAAAGCAATTTTTGAGTGTTCTTATAGAACGCTACCAGCATTTGAAGTTAACCTCCGTGGTGTAATATTATGGAATTTTTCTTTCGAACTTTTATACAAAAATTTATAATTCTATACCGGATTTTTGGTTCCCAACTCTCATTTATATGGTTTTATTTTTTGGTTTTTTAAAAGTTTTGAGTACATTTCTAAAAAACAAAAAAAATTATTCCTAATAAACAATTTTCAGTGGTACAAAAAACCAAGTACCAGCAAACCACTGGGAAAACATGGAATTAAATATGGACATAATTACTGATTTATTTAAGGTGTTTTATCAGCGTTTGCAAAAAGACTTTTGTCAGTATCTATTTTACAAAATTTCCAGTGGTTTATAAAAAAAGTCATTGGCAAAGAATTGGCCAAGACCGCTGTTAGTAATTTTTAACGGTACAAAAATTAATGCACTGACGCTTTGGTAAAAAGTTTTGTAGTCCGAAGGTTTCGAGTTCAATTCCAGTTCATTTTTAAAAATGTTTTTAAATGAAATGATAGAGCCATCGTCTGTCAACCTCACAGCCTGGGTTCGGATCCCGGCAAGATAAAAAAAAAATAATATTAAAAATAAACTTTTTTAAATTTTTGTTTGCTTTCCCAGTGATTTTCCCACATTTCTTAAGCAGCTGGCCCTTTTGTCTAATGAAGTTGTCTTTGGGAAAGTAATTTTTGGATCGAACACAGTTTGCATTTTTCTGTATGGCTTCTTTTCAACTTAACCTATTCTTGGCCAGTGATGCCATATGACATCACGAGGATTCCGCGAAATTTTTAGTTCAGGGAAAGGGCTAAGGCAATGTTTAATGAATAGGGCTAAAGATATGTTAAAGCAACCCTCTTCCCCTTACTACATCTCGTGTGAGGAGAATGCTCCCCCTAACTACAAAAATTAAAAAAAAAATTTTCGTCGAACTTGGATTCGGAATTTCCCATCAACTCCCTTCACCAAAATTTAGCATCAAATTCGAATAAAATTTCCTTTCCGGTAATGGGTTAAAAATGTTGTGGTGGACAAAAATTGCACTATAGAAGTTTTTTTTTAAATATTTTTTCCATAATATGCTTAGCATTACAAAAATGTCGAATTTTGTTTAAAAATTCTAGAGCATTAAAGTTCAAAAAATACTCTTCGAAGGCCAAATTCAAACGCCGGTAGCACACTATAAGAACCCTCAACATTTTTTTAAACTTTTAACTGCTATTACATTAAGAAATTGTAACATTTTTTTAAATTCAGGTTAGCCTAATGTTGGTACTATAAAAATATAATTTACACTCAAAAATTATCTCCATGAAATTAACTAAAGGATTTGGTTTCACGAAAAAAACCGATTCATAGTGACAGCCGGATTTTTGGCCCAACTAAATTATAACGTTTTCACAACCTAGTGTATTCCTGATAAAAAAAAATTGGTTTCAACCGAAATTCTGTTGTATTAACCGAATTTAATTCGCGGCAAACAAATATATCGATGGCTCCAACCAAACCATTCGGTTGTGACTGTGAATATATTTTATCTGTGTTACTAAAGAAACATGCATTGCAATTTTGGTTTGTAAAATCCCCAAAGCGCACTATTCTATATTTTCAAAGCCGGTGTTTTTTAACTATTTTATTTTATCTCGCTTTTATTAAAAAAGATTCACCTTAAATTTTTTTATGTTACTTTAACAAAAAGAAATCATTTGAGTGTAACACTCGGATACTGTAAGACTGTTTATGTACGTCCTTGTAAGGCTTGTTGGTATGTATGTCATAAAAAAACCCTCTAGCTTCTCATAATGCATGGAATTTACACTTGACTTACAAATTGTTGTCATACATCGTATGCCGTATAATGCTGCTAGTTATTACGACTACAAGCAGCAAAGCATTAACAACAACAGCAACAACAAAAAAAACAGGCTAAGTTCAAATATGACTGCAGGGAATATAAATAAGGCAAGTGCAATTGTGGATTGTGCCTCGAAATACGTTAAATGTATAAAGTACTTAGACTAAATATAATATCTACTTCTTCTTCTTCTTCTTCTTCTTGTTTTTTTTTTTTTTTTTTTTTTGAAATGACATAAAATTATACTAATACTACTACATGGCTACATACAACAAACAACACACTAAAATTTATATCATTTTACATTGCATATGCATTTTGTTTCACATATTTTAAATAACCGTAGGTAAACTTTTTGATGCTAAAATATGCATTTGATGTTAACTGCTCTTAAATAATAGCAAAGAATTTTGTAAAGCATTAAAAAAGAAGTAAGGAGTGACACGTTTTAAAAGTTTTAAGTTTAAAAACTAAAAATTATAATTTGCTAAAGTGTGCTAGTGTGTGTATGTGTATGTGGATGTGTGTTTGTGTTTATGTTTACTGTTTTTTTTTAGTATTTTGCATGCGTGTCTATAAGAGCACAATTTTAAGTGGACATTTATATGCATTTTGTGAATACCTGAAATTCTAAATTATTTTACATAACAACAGAATTCAAATGCAAGGTTGACTGTTAAATATTTTATCTTTTTATACCCTTCACCACAGGTGGAAGGGTATATATTAGTTTGTCATTCCGTTTGTAATTTCTACAATATTGATCTTATACCCTATAAAGTATATATATTCTGGGTCCTTATGAAGAGCGAAGTTGATTTAACGATGTCCGTCTGTCCATCTGTGTGTTGAAATAGGTTTTCCGAAGAACCCAGACATGATGAGGACTTGATTGTTTTTTATTTCTGTTACATGTGATCCATTTCTGTTTGCTATTAAAAATCAGACAGATCGGTTATAAATGGCTGAGATATTAGCAAAAAACCAGGACTACCTCTAATTTTTTCCGTAAAATCCCTTTGTTTAAAATGTATGTAGAATTTTACGCATAACAAACACATTCATGTGTTAAAATTCTTTTCTTTCATCTCCACCTTTTATACACAAACAACACACATACAAAGATTTGTCATTTAAATAAAAACTAAACAAATCTCTAATGAACGAAGACTTTTATATATGTATGTACCTCTATTGACGATAATTTTGTGTGAGCTTCAATAGCTCAGTTGTCTAAACGCTATGCCACAAATACTTTTTTTTCTCTAAGGCCGCGGGTTTGAATCCCGGTCAATTCACTTTTTTTTTTGAACATTTTTTTTTTTTTTTATTTTCTTAAGACTTTTTTTTTGTTTATTTTTGGTTTTTTTTAACATTTAATAATTAATTTATATAAAATTTTATATTAATAATTAAATAATCCATAAATAGGCTAAAAACATCAAAATTTGTATAAAAACCCTCTGATACAAACAAAATACAAAAGTTTTTATACCCTTCACCACAGGTGGAAGGGTAGCGGGTTCGAATCCCGGTCAATTCACTTTTTTTCGTACATTTTTTTTTTATTTTCTTAAGATTTTTTTTTAGTTTATTTTTTGTTTTTTTTAACATTTAATAATTAATTTAAATAAAATTTTATATTAATAATTAAATAATCCATAAATAGGCTAAAAACATTAAAATTTTTATAAAAAATTTTATACATAATTTACCTTTAAATGCAACTATTTTAGGTCATAACTTATAATAATTTATAAAAAAAAAATTATAAACTATTTTCCTTCAAATTTTTAAAATTAAGCTAAAGACATTACAAATATTTTTAATAAAAAAGCGAAATAAAATCCCAAATGCAAATTTGCCAGCTAAATCAAACGTTTTTGTAGAAATAAAACACATGCAGTTCTAGTGATTTCTTTTAACGATTTGCTAAAATTCTTTTCTTTCACCTCTTCACCTTTTATACACAAACAACAAACACTATTCTAGAGCTATGGATACAACTTATAAAGAAAAAGATCGAAAATCTTTAGTATAACATATTTGCTGAAAAACTCGGAAATATCGGTTCAGATACAAAAAAGTTATGTTCAAAACATAAATTTTTTTTAAATACCTATTTTCTGGAACCATAAATCTTCCCGAGTCCAAGTTTTATCACTAAACTAAATGGTTAATTTCCTCTTAAAGGCGTCCGTATATAAATCTGTCCGTTCCATATATGTCCATATATAAACTTCATTTTTTCCCAACCATGGTGAAGGGTATATAAGATTCGGCATAGCCGAATTTAGCCGCTCTTACTTGTTATATCTCTAATTAACCCATGTTGTATAAAATTTGCTTTGACAACTTGAATTGATAAAATATAATGAATAGTTGTTTTCAGCATATGGTCATATAGGAAACAACAACACTTAGGCGTTAATGTTCTAGAACTAACTTAGTTTTGCTTGAGCCTGGTTAGAAGTACAGAATTTGATTGCATAACTTTTATTTATCGTAAAAATTTAAATATGACGGGGAGTTCAAAAGGTTGTGATTTTTTAATAATATTCTAAGGCTCTGACGCTATTCTTATTATTATTCATAATTTATTAGTATTCATAAAACTTTTTATATTCACATGACATTTACAATAAAAAATATTTTGTGATTTTAAGATTAAATTAGTTTTAACAAAATATACACATTTTTTCAAATACAATATTATTTTGTTCTGCTTTTACATCATAGAAAAGTGATCTTTGCATTGCCGATGTAGTTGTTCTCTGAAGCCTGAAATCGGCTGCATTTCTTCTATAATTTAAAGTACATCTCTGTTGTGTCGATAACAATATGTTGTGTTTGTTTTTCCTTTTCTTGAAAGAGAAACAATACTCAGGAAATTCTTCTAACTTATTAATGCGTTGCTTTATTTGCAGAGAGGAAAGATGGTGAAAGATGAAGGGTTTCAAAAATGGCAACACTTTGATAGCGCGAGACATCCGTGAGAAACAAATGATTAATCAGTTAAAATAAATGTTAAAATTTTACCTACCAATTGCTTAAAAAATAAATGATTTTATCATTTGTTTGAAATGGTTCCTGTTTTTGTATTTTTTTTTATCTATCAAATGTATGTATACATGTCTATAGACACTTTTTGTGTGAATGGCTTTCTGTATATATGTGTGTTTATGAAGTTGTTGTAATTTGAATTTAAATAATTTTGTAATATAAACAACCAATTTATATTAAAAAACAAATTGGAAATTTTTTAATATTTTTTTTTTTTTTTGAAACAGACAGCAAACAAAATTTATATTTGAAACAACTGTAACGGACACAAATAAACCACAAATTTTCTGTTTTGTTGGTAAATTTGTATTAAATTTCAAATAAATAAAAAAAAAATAAATGAAACTGAAAAAATCGGTAAATGATAGTAAATCATTTCCAATAAATGTAGAAAAAAGTTAAAAGAGATATTTCTTTGAAAAATAACTGTATGTTCCTTTATTTTTAAATAGAACGGAAAACTTTTTTATTAAACTACAAAGAGTAAATTACACAATATTCTGAGTGTAACAATTAGTCCTAAAGGAGCCTAAAAATTTATAATTTGGAGTTTGAAGAAAGAATTGGAACTTATCCTTTGGAAGATAATAAGGTAAAATATTTGATAATTTTTTATAGTTTTTTATAGACATTAAATTATTGAAAATTTCCTTTATATAGAGCGATCTCTTTCTTTTATTCGGTATTAAATTGTCAGTTGCAGGACGCACAAGTTTGCAAATTTTAGACGGTCCATAAGTGTTGGAGATATAGTCACACCGAAACAACGTTGTAAGCTGTCAACCAATACAGTTGTGATTACCACAAATCTACTTGGTTTCATCATTGACGTAATCTGTTAAAGGAAAAAGATCTCTGAGCATTTTTTTATTAATTCATATTACCACATGATTTCTTTTTATCTCTTTTCATTTCAATTTAATTTCTCAAGGCATCTGCGGGTTGAAATCTTCAATTTATTTAACGTTTTATCTATCAATTTTAAATACATTTTTCTCAATTTAAACCTATTTCAAAATAAATGAATATTAAAATCTAATGTAAATTTTGACGGATAATTATCCTAAATGCATTTTAAAACTCAAATCCTAAAATCTTTTATTTTTTTGACTTCGTTAAACTATAATTACGTGCATACTTTAAACTTTTAAAAACAGAAATCTTAATTTTTTTTTATATAGTTTAATTTTTTTTACCGCGTTAACAATGTTAACCACTTGTTTTGTTCAAGAAGTTTTTATGTAAACTAATTTATTTTCTTTTTATAATTTTAATTCATTACATTGTACTACTTATATCTAACAACATTAATTTTAATTATCCCTTAATACTAAGAAACCTGTAGCTCTTCGTCGTCATTAGTGCAGTGATCACAGCAGTGAGGACAACGGGGTAAGTAAATTCTAATTTTTAATTATTTTATAATATTACGAGTATCAATATAGTTGAGGTGTTAGATATATTTTTTTATTTTCTGCGTTTTCTTTATCTTTAATGAATTTTAAAGTAATAAATTCAAAAGATAATTGTTATACATCTTTTATAATGCAATGCCAAAATTTTTATTTTTGTTTGGCGAAATCTAGAATTGACAGTTATTTGTATAGATTGAAAATCTTCATGAAATGACAACTTCTTCTTCATCCCTTTTCTCTCTCTCTCACTCTCTTTTGTTTATTTATCCTCATTTTACCCGTTTCCGTTACAAGAATGATGTTGCGATATGTATAAGTTATACATATTATTTTTCTAAATTAATTTTGGCGTCGCTGAAGATTGAACACGCAACGTTCTGCATTGCAGTCTAACGCGCTAACCATAACATCACAACACTATAACTATAGTTCGAACTAGAAGCCTTCTGTTTGACAGTTGATCGCTTTATGCTTATGATAAACTTTCTTATGGCATATAAACACATGCTAAATCTTCGATCTGAAAACTCATTGTTGGCTGAATTTAATCGTAGTTGTTCATGTATTGAGGACTAAGCACGAAGTGAACGTCCAAAAACAGCAACAACTGCAGAAATGATAGCTTAAGTACATGATATAGTACGAGTATTAGACGATCGAAGAATAAAAGTGTATTAATTATTATGAAGTGTATGAAAAAGTGTATGAAAATGATTTTTGCAAGATGAGTTCCGCATTTGTTAATAGATAATCAATACGCCATTTCGATCGATAAAAGCGAAAAAAAAGGATTTTAAGCGTCGTGTCATAACTATTGAAGAAACATTGATCCATCACTATACTGCAGAGACAAAAGAACATTAAATACAAACAAAAATACAAATGAAACTGGTAGAAGTCCAACAAAGAAGGTCAATATTATTCACTCGGCTTTTATGGTTATGGCAACGATTTTGTGGGATTACAAAGATATTTTATTGATCTAATAAAAAATAAAAAAAAAATGGCTAACTAATAAATTCAGAATATTATTGTAAACTTTTGAATAAATTGAATGTGAAGATTCGAAAAAAAACGTTATGGTTTAGAAAACAGACAAATAATTTTTCATCAAGATAATGCACCAACGCACAAGAGTATTTGAACAAAGGCAAAAAATCAACCAACTTATTTACGAATAGCTTGACCCAACTTATTCTCCAGATTAAGCTCCCTCTGACTTCTACCTATTCCCAAATTTAAAAAAAATCCTTACTTGCAAGCATTTTACCTCGAATGCAGATACAATTGTAACTGTAGAGCTTCAAGCAAATTATTTTAATCAAGTTATACAATTTCTAGAAAAGCATTGGACTAAATATATTGAAATTTCGGGCGAATATATTGAAAAATAAGCATACGTTTAAAAATCTTACACTTAGGCTAAGAACATTTTGAAAGACCTTCGCATATTCCATTTTTCAAATTCAAATATTTACCTTCTGTTTTTACAAAGAGAAGAGAAGAATTCCTCTGAAGGAATTGTGTTTTATTTTTGTTACAATAACCAAATAATCAAATTTCCTCTGGCGGATTTATTGCGTTTGCCTTATAAAAATAGAAGGTAATTTTTAAATTAATCTTCCATTATTTTAATTCAAATTATATAATTTTATTTGAAATTTCCTTTTAGAATTTGTTAAATTCAATTTTAGTACAAGCCAAAATCTCAATTATCGAATTGTGGTGTATTTGTCTGCACGCCCAGACATCGATACACAGATGAAACAGATTCATTGTGACAAGCAAATTTCAGTCAGCGCCAATTTTTAAAAACCCCAGGAAATGCAGATACCTCCTGGCTGATGCCTAAGAAGGCGCTATTGAAATTCCCTTCACGACACAATTTCCAGCCGGTATAAGTTGGTATTAGTTTGGTGATTTTTAGACCTTTTTTTAATAACGTGAGTAAAAAAATTTATCTGTCGCAATATTTAATCATATCCAATATGATCTTCGTTAATAACTGTTGTAATATCTAGCTGATCTTATTTAATCCGAAAATTGGAAAATAAAATTAGACACAAAAATATATTTGGGGATTAAGATAGATCTTAATTGAATACCAAAATGGCACTTCAAATAATATTAGATCCAGAAATATATTTATTTGATCCGAAAAATGGCAGGTCTAGATCCAGGAATACACTTGAGGATTTAGAAGAATCTAAACTTATCCGATAAATGGCAAATCAAATTGAAGAAATTTAATCTGTCATTTTTTAGATCAATTTAGATCCTTCTAAATCCCCAGATATATTAAAAATTAAATGCAATATATAATATACGGTAATTCATACTGACATATGTAAATTTATATGATTATATATTTTATTAGATAAGGTCACATATTATTATATCTGTCTTTCTTCTTTTAAGAGTTGGCAACATTAAACATAGTATTTCACATTTTCTTGGATTCTAAAAAGTTTTTCGCATCGAAATCAAAATAAACAAAATTTTGTTTCAGCAACCTTTATCGAAAAGAAAAATTTTCAGCCATCGCTTTCTAATAAAAATCCTCAGAAAATATTAAAAATATAAAATGCGATTCACCTATTTCAAAAAATTTTTCACACAATTTTTCTATGAGTATGCAAAAAATATTTTGTTTGTTTGTATTTTCGTAATGTTGTGTGATTTTCTCCTTTTTAACTTTGTGAAAGCATAAGTAGTCCTTATTTTAAACTTATATGAATGTTACATTTGATGAAACCTTTGAATTTGGCAGACCAAAGTCTAGATTATAATTGCACTTAATGTACAAATAATTTGTATCTCGTTTATTCTTAATGGGTTAAATTAACCTTTGGTGCTATGTAATATTCGCTCGCACGTACTCATATTGTAAAGCACATTATATGAAATTTTATTATGATTATTTATAACTGGACCACAAGGTATTTTTCAGTGTGTATTAGTCTTCTATATTATACTTATGCACCTGTATATGTACACAGTATTATACGAGTACGAACGTGCAAACATATGTTGTACATATAAGTACATTAGTGCGGTACAAGAGGAAAACATTATGAGGGCAAACAGTCAGATTTTAATAAAATTTTGAAATTTATTCAAATATTTAGAGACCCTTTTGAAAATTGAAACAATAGAATGTTTGTTAAAGCAATACATGGTTTATTTAATCTCTAAAATGTTTATTTGAGTCATAAAATTTTATTTAAAATAATTAAATTTAAAATTCAATCAATAAATATTTTAGTGAATCAATAAAAATATTATTGAATCAATGAATATTTTATTGAATCAATAAATGTTTTTATTGAATCATTAAAATAATTAATCAAATTAATTAAATATTTTTTATATTAAATTTACTAAGTAAATATTCTCTTTACCTAAAACTTCGTATACCATTTTGCTTTCGAAAAAGCAAATTTTAAGGCCTACCTAATGTAAATACGTACATTTGCATGATACGGGCATGTTTTGTTATTTTTGTCTTCGAGTCTTTTCTGCAACATAAAACTTAATTAATAAATATAAATTTTTATTATCGCTGTATGCACTTTTTGGGTTAAATTTACCCCCGAAAACTTTATTCTACAGCAACAATAAGTTGTATTTAAAATTTAGGTCACAGGTGAGGAAAAATGTTGGCTATTAACATAAATTAGATAATAAATGTTTTTACTTTTTTTAAAAAAAAAAGGAAAATGTAAACAACGTGATTTTGACAAAAAATTTTAATTAACTTGTCATCTTATGGAAAACCTTTACATATTATTCGTATAAAAATTGATCAGAAAATGCAATATACTCCCAGCCATTTAGTCGTTAGACCATACTACCTTATAGGCAAAAAAATATTCGCCTTAGGCTTTCGAGTATAAAGTATTTTTGCAAGGTATTTTCGAAAGTAACTTATGTTTTTTATCGAGGAGACCAATTTTTGCCCTAAAAATTATTGATTAAGTATCTTGCTCTGGTATTTATCCACCAAATCTCAGTTCTTACCCAATGTACGACCCTAATGCCAGAAAATGATCTTTTGCTAGGGAATTATTTCGATAATTCCAGCATAGGTTCCCAGCAAAAAAACACCTTACAAAATAATGAGTAAGCTTACGTGAAAGCTTATGAAAAAATAAAGAATAATGGGTTACGCGTATGCATTTTAATAATTGGTTACTAATAACCAATTATTTTTTATTTTTCTGTAAGAAATTGAGTAATGCATTATTTTTTAGCTCCTAGTAATTTAACTTTGAGTAAGCGACAAGGTAATGTGATGCAGCGTTATGAATCCCAATTTCTAACCCGCTTTTGTTCCAAAAGGATATGTATAAATTAACCGTTTGACGGGCAATGGTTGATAAATGTCCCATTTTTAGATTTTGTCGAATTTGGCCCATTTTTTAGCCGATTTTTTTGTATGTATCTACAGGTGATAGTTGTTGCTTTCACATAATACTAACGATTTGGATATATATGGTCTCAGAGCCAATAGGATAACTACAAATACATAACAAAAAATATATATATTTGCATAATTTTTGAAACACATTTCCTCGAATCCTATTGAACAACACATAGGATAAATATTTTGGTAGGACATAGTCCATTTATTTTATTTTTAGAAACATCGAGATATTTTGAATTGGTTCACTTCATTTATTACAGGATACTGCGACAATTTGGGACATACATATGTATCCCATGGGTCGTCAAAAGTCAAAAAGAGGAAGTTTTTGCTCTGTTTTAAACTTTTTTTATTAGCATTGAAATTGATGTAAGTTTTATTCGATATATTTTTTACAAATTTTTTCTCCTGATTGCAAATTTGGTCTCCAAAATATTCAATCTCTTTACAATTTTGAAAAATTTTATAAAAAGGATATTTTGGAACTATAGTTAAAACTCGATTTTTGCCGCAAGTTATTTTAAAATTTTTGTCGTATGCGTGATCTGAATACCAAAATTCATTATATAAGATGTGTTATAACACAATAAAGTTAAAATAAATTAATTCGATAATATTCTAAACTAATTTTTATGCTTTTTCCTTTTCACTTACATGTTAATTTGTTTTATTAAACACTTTTACTTCATAAATTAATAAAATACACATTAATAAATAAATTTATTTAAACAATCAACAATGAATCATTATTATTTATAATAAAATAATAGAAAAGGTAAGCCCTTACAGGTAACTTATTATTTTTTAATTCAAAATAATAAAATAAGTAACATATTATAGGTAATACATTATTTTTATTTTGAAAATAATGCTGAATGTAAGGAGTAAATATTACAACGTAATGTATAAAGTAATGATATGTTATTACCATGATTTTGCTGGGTTGCTAGACATCAACTCAAATGGAAAGTTATAAATATTTGTACGGGGAGAATTAAATAGGAGAATAATATCCTGGACAAAACCCGTTTTGGTAGAATTTTGATAATTACAAATATGTTTTCCTGGGAATACGGGCTAGTTCACTGATAAATAACTTTATGAAATATCCAATAAAATCTTGTGAAAAAAGGTACAATGTAGGCACTAATATTGATGACGTTAGCCAAAACAATAACAAACAATGGAACATTGTTTGATTTGCATCTAAATGTTGAAACTCTTTCGCTGTTTTCAAAACAAAGGTTTGTAGCGCAAATTCCAGTCATAAATACAGAAAAGACTTATCTTATTTTATTTTCAAAATTCGTAAATATTATTGTTACTATACTTGTCAAAAAAAGTAGAAATGGCGACAAAACACTTTGCGAGTATTACTTCTTGGTAATTCCTTAGAAAAATAATTTAATTTTCTACTTAATATAAAATAAAAACTTTTTTAGAGTTTTAATTCAAATTTTAAAGCACAAACATATATAATGTCACAAAATTTTTTTATCTTTTAAATATTTCAACAGAATTTAAAATAAAATTCGTTGTCTACATTTGTATCATTCAAAATAAATGTATGTCTTTGTTAGATACTTAATTATAATAGACTTAGTTATGCTCAACATTTGTGAATATTAATGATATATGTATTAATGTCTTAATAAAAATTAGCAATTAAAATCCAATTAAAAACTTCTCAAACCATAACAAGTTTAATATTCAGGAACAAATTATATAAGTAAGTCATAATATGTTTAGAAATTTCGACATATAATTCATATAAACAATTTCTTTAAAATATGTTTTCATATATGTATAATTCACATAAAATATTTCATAATATTTAATGTGATACCCTAAAATGATATACTTACACGGTGTTGCAAAAAAAACATAAAAAAAAATTAAATAAAAATTTTCAAATGATCTATAGAAGATTTTTGGTCTTGTCCAGTATATCACACAACATTAATGAGAAATTTTAATACATCTTCAAAATCTGAAGTTAATTTAAAAGAAACAAAACCCTTTTTTTGCATTTTACAGAATAAAAAATATAAAATATTCAAGGAAGCTATTCTGAGAGATTCGAGGTGCTGTGACCCCAACTAAGAAAAGGAAAAAAAAAATTATAACCCTCAAGAAAATAACGTAAAATTATTTGCATTTTATTTTGATTTCTTTGAGATTTATTTCGTTGTCTAGTTTATTTCGTTTATGTGAGGTATTATTTTTTCTATTCTATAATAAGAAATACACACACTCAGAATATTATGTAGTTAACTGTTTGTAGTTTAATAAAAAAGTTTTCCGTTCCATTTAAAAATAAAGGAACATACATTTATATTTCAAAGAACTATCTTTATTAACTTTTTTATACATTTATTCGAAATAATTTACTATCATTTACCGATTTTTTTTCAGTTTCATTTATTTTTTTCATTTGTTTGAAATTTAATAAAAATTTACCCACAAAACGGAAACTTGTGGTTTATTTGTGTCCGTAACAGTTATTACAAATTTAAATTTTGTTTGCTGTCTGTTTCAAAAAAAAAAATATTCAAAAAATTTCAATTTGTTTTTTTATTTAAATTGGTTGTATATATACAAAATTGTTTAATACAAATTACAAGAACTTCATAAACACACATACATACACAAATACATTCACACAAAAAGTGTTTATAGCTTCATATGCATACATACATTTTATATTGTACGATTATATTAAAAAAAAATACAAAAACTGAAATAATTTCAAATAAATGAAAAAAACATTTATTTTTTAAGGATTGGTAGGTAAAATTTTGACATTTATTTTAACTGATTATATCATTTGTTTCTTACGGATATGTCAGTTGATTAATCAACATTTAAAACGAAATAACAAATGACATTTAATTTAAATGAAAATTAAGTAGACCGGGTTTTAAATGAAATATTATTTCTTTTAAATGATATTTTAAGTTATTTTAACTTACAAACTTTTTTAAGTGCAGGAAAAGTTATTATTCAGCAGCGAAAAAAAACATCATCTTACGTAACATTTACACAGATTAATATTAAAAACTTCAGTATTAATTGCACGTGGTACGGTGCAGTATTGCTTAAATGTAAAAAAAAAATAGCTGGAGTTGATCGCGTAGGGTTAGGTGTCAAAGATATGTAAACAACTCAATTTGATATTTTCACCGGCATTCATAACAAAGAGGGGGGGACAAACACATGTCATATGTAATTCATCTAGACTTAATTTGAAAAAATATTCATGAACTTGAGTCAAAAAAACGCGGCTACTTCGCATACTTTTGTTAAAGTTCACATGTGTACGTTGAGGCTTCCTGACGTTGCCTTACCATATTATCACAGTGGCGAGTAAATTCAGACTTATTGTTGATTTGAACATATCAATTTTTCTTTCAGATCATGGTTTGTCTTGCAAAAGGATCTAGGAATCGAAACTCAAAGGCTTTCACGTATTACTCTTTGTATTATAATTCTAACTTCTTTATATGGGATGCCCCAAAAGGTAAGGTGTTGTGCTTATGTATGTGCTTGCTTACGAAAAAATAAAGAATAATGGGTTACGTGTAGGCATATTAATATATGATTACTAATAACCATTTATTATTTAATTTCCCGTAATAAATTGAGTAACACATTATTTTTTAGCTCCTGGTAACCAATTATAAATTAACTTTTAGTAACGTAATCAAATGTTGTGAATCCTAATTTCGACTGCCAATAGTTGTTAAATGTCCCATTTTTTTGGTTTTTGTCATGATCAGACCATTTTTTAATCGATTTTCTTAAATGTGACTTGTATGGTATCAGAGCCAATAGGATCAACCGAAATCAATAAAGCCAAAATATATTTTAACATAATTAATGGAACACATTTCCTCGAATTCTATTGGACAACACAGGGGATCAAAATTTTTGTAGGACATGGTTCATTCCTTTAATTTTTAGAAACATCAATATATTTTGAATTGCTTTACTCCATTCAAATATTTTTTTTTTAAATTGATTTTTATCGATTTTTCCCCTGATTCCAAATCTGCAAGTAATTCCTGTAACTTTCGTATCGAGAAAGTTTTCGCATGAAACGCATGGATTGAAATAAAAATAATATGAATTGACACAAAATGTCATATTTCTTACACGATCGTTTCTATAACTTTTTTTGTGAAAACTTTGTGTCACGTAAGGTTTTTTTCCACCATTATTGGAAAAATGTGAGAAAAAGTTTTTCTGTAAACATTTAAGGCGATAATTTTTTCATTTCAACTGTCGAAATTACTCACAATTTGAGACGGTGAGAATTTTCTGTATTTTAGTTGAGTTTGCCATTATCGTTCATCTTGTTGTGAAAAAATACATTTTTATTAAAAACAAAAATGTTTCACGTACAATTTTTCGGGGAAGATGTATATCGGCATTTATTTCGGAGCAAAGTTCAAAAATGTTAAATGTTGTCTCATAAAAATGAAATTTTTACCTTATACTAAATAAAGCCTAAAGACTTGCATTTTCCCCTTACAAAATCTCTTTTTAAAAATTAAACAGAAAATTAAAATTCTTTTACCGGACTGTAATGGGTTAAAAAAAGAAATAAGTCAAAAGATATTTTTATTATGTTTCCTATGATGTACATATTGTTCGATTCCGATCATAAATGACGAAGATGTACCCAAGCCCATTTTCTAACTTTCCACCAAAGTGACTCCGGGCATGGGTCTTTTCGCGGACATTTTTTCCAAAATGTAATATCTGGGAGCGTTGGGAGAGGAATCGTTTTAAAGAAAGATGAACTACTTGATATAGACCAATTCTCTAAATTGCTTAAATAAACTAGTCATCACGTTAAATAAATTAAAACAAAAGCAATAAAATAATTATTAAATCAAATGAGAAAACGAAACGAATTTCCAAGGAGCAGAAAGCGAAATAAGTGGACCACATGAGCTCTAATTTGGAATTTGCCAGAGGGCGAAAAATTCTTAGTAGATTTCGACGATCGCACATTTCAGCAGTTATCAATGCAACACCATACATTTTTTTAAATCTTTTATTTTAATTATATAACTTTTTTATTTAAAGAATATATTTTATTTCGCAGTTGATGTTCGCGGTTTTATATTGTTTATATTTTTTACTAGTATTTGACAGATGCCTTGGAATATTCCAACAAAGTCGTAATATATACGTAAACCGTGTTGTCTCTTTTCGCATTGAAATACAGAAACACTTTTTATTCGCAAATCGAGGAACAGTGGAATTTTTCGTTTCACACTTTTCAATGCGAAAACTTCTCGCAAAAAGTTACAGGAACTGCCTACTGGTCTCCAAAATTTTCTATCTACTTACAATTTTTAAAAATTGTATATAAAGGATATTTCGGAACTATAGCTAAAACTTGGTTTTTGCCCCAAGTTATTTTATAATTTTTGTTACATTCGTGATAACACAAACAAGTTAAAATAAGTTAATTCGATACTATGTTACTCTAAACTAAATTGTAGATTTTTTCCTGTTAAATTTTTTTTATTTATAACTTCATAAAATACTCATTAATAAATAAAGTACTTTAGACTATTAACAATGACTCATTATTATTTATATGTATAATTAACTTATTTCATTTCGTTATTTAAATACTATTTTATTGGGTTTTCAAAAAGTGAAGGGAATAAAAAAGTTCTCAACAGCTGTAAGCAACTGAGGTTAAGCATTTGGTCGCAGGGCTGAAGGACATAAAACTCATCCCTGTTACATTGTAAATCGCAAAAACCACTTCTGATTTTGAGAGTGTATTAAATTTCCTAAGATTTTTAATAAATATGCTCAACCAAACCTGTAACCTACACTGGATCACTGATGGAGTATAAAATCATTGTTACACAGTGTTATTAAAAAAAAAAATTTTTCCGCAACAGCGCTGGTGTTTTTTTTATAAGTAAGAAGGTATTTTATGCTTATAATAATTTATACACGTACATATTTTAAGATTGTTTATAATACTTTTGGTTACAAGCGTATTAAAAAAAAATTCAGGAGAATATACACTTAGCATTGTTTATTAGGGTGTGCCAAACTTTTTGAAGTTAAGAATTTCCTTAAGTGGCACCCCTAAGACGTATAATTAAAAGCTGAAAAAGAAACAAGAAAATATGGGTTTAAGGAAAACCTTTCTTTCTAATTTATAATTCTACTTAATCGTCTTTTTCTGTTTCGACGTACTCTATTACACATACTCGTACCTATTTGCTGCCTGCAGAACACAACGTGTTTATTCATATTTTGCATGTAGAGGTAAACTTGTTGTATGTTGTACTTTTTCTTATTATTATAAGAACGTGGAGTAATATATGTTGTTATAGTTTGTTGTTATAGTTTGTTGTAACTAGAATTTATAATGTGTAAAGCAAGGGCATTATTATGATGGTAGTTTTTGTTGTTACCAAACCTGGGCGTTATTCATTACATTTTGTAATTAATTACATATGAAATGACACAATTAATTGTAACTGAAAAAAAAATCTGGGTTAGAATAACATGCAAATGAAATTGTAATTTAAAAAATAAATTATATTTGCAAGTATTTGTAATTGGAATTTTTAAATTAAAATTACAAGTAATTGTATATAGTTAAAAAATATCAATTATAATTATTGGGAAATTTATAATAACAAAAACGCCAAACGTATTAACCAAACATAATTTATTTTTGTTATGCGTATTTATATTAAATGTGAAACAAAAAAATTTTAAATTGCTAAAGTAATTAAAAATTTGTAATTGTATTTACTTTCAGTAACAATTACATGTAATTGTTTTCCTCTTACCCGGTATCTTCACACACAGTAAAATAATGCCAAACAACTGGCAAAACAATTATAGAGAAACTTAGAAATAATGTCGATAAGAGATTTTATACTTCTTTTAAATTTTTTACAAAAAACTTCGAAGCGTGCCAAACCCGGTAAACAACATTTTTGCTTATTAATAAGAGAAGTTGCAAAATTTTCTTACAACTAGTTGCAATATGAGAATGACATATTGTTAAGGAATTCGTTAATACAAATTTGAAGGCTTTTAGAGAAATTATGCCCAGTTTTTTTGCCCCATATATAGCGTATCCCAGAAAAACTACACATTACCAAATAATGGGTAAAGTAATTTATAGCCATAGGGACCGATGGATTACTTTACACCTTACTTCATTGATGAATTTAACAGCCGATGAGCCTCAAAGTAATGTGTATACCCATTACTTGGGAGGTAATAATGTAAGTGGTTACTTAACCATATAAGTAACCACTTAGGAGAATGGAAAAAGTAATGTGTTTAAAAAAAACACAAAGTTATGTATCTTAAAATAGATTTTCAAAAATATTTCAATTATTTCTTTACATTTATAAACCATATATTACGTAATCAATAATCAGTAACCTATTACTTTATTTTTGCAAATAGTGAAAAAGGTAACGAGCTATATTTACAAGGTAACGTTTGAGAATATCGCACCCATTACTAAAGTTTTGCTGGGATTGTTTCCAATTAGCATAGTAGGAATAAAGAATATATATAAACCAAATACAAGCTTATAAATCAAATATATTGAAAAGTTATAAAAGACAAGAAGTTGTCCTACACACTTTTTTTGAAACAGAAAATTTATCTGTTAATTTATTGCTCCAGTTTCTGATAAATAATTCACTTTTAAAAATGCTCATATTTGAAATATTTTTTAATCATAGAATATAATCAATTTTTGTAAATACATCACGTTGATAGATTTAACAATATACATTTTTTTTGGCTTATTATTGACCCACTGACCATTTCTGAAAAAAATTGTGTTAGGAATTAATTATATATATTATAAACATACTATTTCTCATTCTGAAACCCGTTTTCCAATCTCTTGTATCACATCTTGTCTACGCGACGCATTTTAGATTGAGCAGCGGCGAGATACTGCCGATTTCTATCCACGACGATATGGCATCTCCATTCAGCTAGTGGGAATGCAGTTCTTAGTTTTGCTGCGTTTGCTTGCTCTTCCCATTAGCTGCATGAAGGCGACAGCGACCGGTTTTTTTTTTTTTTTTGGCACTCGTTCAAATAAAAGTGAAGCAAATGGAAGAAAAGGTGGCAGTTTATATAAAACTAAGAATAAGAAGAAAAGTTAGAAATAAGAAAAGCTTAAAAAACTAAGAAAAGTGAAACTTTAAACTGAAAAATAGAAAATATATCTGTAAATAAATAAATATATTGTAAATTTAACTAAAATCTAAGAGAAAAGAACCAAACTGTAAAAATTAAAAAAAGGTACTGTGTTTTGAAGTGATTCTACAGCCTACAAGGAACCAGGAGTCAGCCGCAAGCCCAGTATATCTAAATATCCAGCAAAGAATTTGCTCTACATTCATATTTCTAACAATTAATGAGGACTATTTTGCTGCATATTATTGTTTTGTTATTTGGCATATGTAGCAAATTTAAATTTATAAATATACCCCAGTTTTCATAACTGTTGAAATTTAATACTGCTGAGCTGGTCTTCACGTTAAATTAAATACACAAAATCCTTTTTAGATTTTTTACAATAAATAATATAAATGTTTATTCAAAAGTATTTCAAACAATTATGAAAATTTGACAAAATTTGTTTAACATCAAAGACAAAATATATGTGATTCCTGTCACATGAATGTTACAATATAGAAAACTCTAAGTAGTTGAATTGAAAATTACATAATAATTCAACAATAACAAGGAATATAGATCTAAATAAAAGAGAAAATTGCTTTTAGAAGCTCATAATGGTATGGATATGCAGCAAAGATAGTCAAATTCAAAAATATATATGCAGTACCAAAATAAGAATTTTTGTTAATTTATAACGAGCTCCCAAAGCCTAAAATTTTGAGGAATCTTCCCAATAAAAATTTGCAGATTCTGAAACATATTTCCTAGAAAAAAAACCTTTAAATCTGAGGAGTTATTATCTTAGAAAAACACTCAGTTTAATTTCTTTTAGATTATATAGACTTTTTCTGTAGAAAACCCCTCATAAATTGGGGACTTTTTATTTTAAAATAACCTCAATCTAATTTCTGTGGATTATTTCCTGTAGAAAACTCCTTAGATTTTAAGCAATGTTTCCTATAATCCCAACAAATAGATCATAGTTGTCACTCTCCAACTGAAACTTAATTTCTTTTACTATAATCGGATAATAAATATTGTCTTTTCAACTATATTCGTTCAATACAACAGAATTTTAATTACAATACACATAATACTTAGGAACCACATTTTAATATGTATATACTAACTGATTTTTTTTGTGTTTTAGCAATTAAAATATACTTTTCCATTTGGTTGGAACTATATTTTTCTGCATACAAGAAAATAATAATAATAATTTCATTTTTAAAATTTTGAAAATTATGATTTATAAAAATGTTGGATTAGCAAACGAAATTTTAATTACTCGTATCATAATAAAATTTTTAAATGTGATATATTTATTTTTTTTATACGCCCGCATATTTTAATTCATAATAAGACAAAAATTAAATGTAAGTGTCTGTAGTGCAGTGGCTAGAGACACTGCCTGATAGTCTTAGGGTTCTGAGTTTAAGTCTTAGAAAAATCATATATAATTTTTAATTTTTAAAAGTTTTTATTTATTGCTTAGCACTTAGCAAATCACAGAATAGTCGTATTATTGTTTTTATTTTTTTTTTTCTACAATTTTTTATTGATTAAAATTAAAAAAAAAAATAATTGATTTTCTGTTGTGACAAAAACTTAATTTTAAACAAAAATATTCAAGTCTTAAACATCATAAAAAACATTCCAGATTAAAATTTGAATAAAAAAATTCAAATCTATGGACTGGCACTAGGTTGTCGGTTCTAGCCCAGTTCGCGGCATGCAAATAATTAGATTTTAAATAAATTTTTTGGAATGTTTTATTATATTTATAAAACACTACAATTCATGAAGCTAAAATTAATAAATTTTTAGAAAACATATTGATACATGTAAATAAATCTCGGTAATGGGGGTAGTATTAAAAATTAATAAAACTCCCCAGCAAAAAAAAAAAAGTGGCAAAAGAACAGAAAAAGAAGTAGTGATTTTGATTCCGGTGTTGTGAAAATTTGGATCGGAACTAATGATTTTTACATAGGTGTGTCATAGGGTGGAAGTCTTCTTTTATGATTATTTTTCATTGCATCTAAAGCAGTTCTTATGGTTTAGTGAAAAATTATATCTTTTGTTCTTCCCAAATTAATTTTTAATTTTAATTTAAAAGGGATATTCAGTAAGCATTTTCCCAATGTTCCGTTAACTATAGCAGTAAATTTAACTGACACATTTGTTGTTGTTTTCCATACAAAGTTTAAGTTTAACTGCTGGTTAAATTATAACGGGATACTCAGAGCCTTACTTATTAAATTACTTTATTTGAAATTCAAAGTTAAAAATTTATATAAATGACTTAAACCTGATAACTTGTTTTAAAATAACCAAATTTTAGTACTTAACCATAGTTATGAATATCAAATTTTTAATGAAAATATCTGTGGTTAACGTTTGACTTTGATTGTTTTTTAAAATAAGTTAGCCATCATAGCTTCTAAAAGAGCTGAATTTCATTCAAAATTCCATTTTTGGAAGTTGCGAAAAAGAACTCCTTTAGAAGAGGAAAATCAGAACTAAAAGATACTTTGGAATCAATGAAAAATTGATTCTTTAAGAATCACTTCCATTTATTTTTGCTGGGTCATTGGACCTGGAACTGCAAAAAATTTCAAAATTTAAATTTCATTATAGACAGAAAATATATTAATTTTAATGACTATCTAAAATATTGGTTTTTCTATATTTAATATTATTTGCTATATCATTTATTATATGCATGTACATATTTCTGTTCAATGCTAGACAACAACAAACTGTAAGTGTCTGGGCTGCTAGAAATAGTCCTAGTGATCTGAGTTCATACCACAAAAAAGGCATAAACTTTTTTTTTGAAATACATTCCTTTATTGACTAATATTAAAAGATCATTTTATTTTCTATTGTAGCTGCAATGTTAGTTTTAAACAAAAAAATTCAAATTTCAAACGTGAAAAATATTTAAATTTAAAATGTTACTAAAAAATTAATTAGAGTTTAATTAAAAGGAAACGCAATGACCTGATATACCTAGTACTTTCATAATTACTGACACACTGTTAGTCGCCCCCACTGTAAGAAATCCACTGAACATACTCTCGTTACGTTGACAGTTTTTTGACAACTAGCATTTAAACTTCATTTTTGTGTAAAAAGTTTTTGTCGTGCGTTACTTTAAATTATGGAATGGGGAGATATTGAAAACCGTATTGTCGTAATTGGCCTAAAAAAAAGTGGAATGGAAACTGGAGACATTTATCGCCACTCGGGGTTAGTCGTAGTTTTGTTTATCGTGCTGTGAAACTGTTTGGGGATACTGGTGGAGTAGCAGACCGTCCGAGATCTGGCCGTCCGCGCTCTGTGCGAACTCCCAGAGCCGTTAAATCTGTACAGAATCGAATTTATCGAAATCCAATCGGAAAGCAGCAAATAATGTCGCGGGATATGAATATATCGAAGTTATCCATTTCTCGCATCATTAAATATGACTTGGGACTTCGGGCTTACAAAAGGCACACGGGGCATCTACTTACGGCGGCGTTAAAGCAGAAACGGAAGCAAAAATCAAAATCATTAATTCGCCAGTACGCCAAAAACCGCCACAGAAAAATTATGTTTACTGACGAGAAAATTTTTACTGTGGAGGAGTCGTTCAATAAACAAAATGATAGAGTCTATGCTAAGTCATCTCTGCAAGCAAATGAATTGGTTCCTAGAGTTCAGAGAGGTCACCATCCTGCTTCTGTGATGGTATGGTGGGGATTCGCCTATGATGGGGTCACCAAGCTTCATTTCTGCGAAAAAGGTGTTAAAACTTCGGCAAAGGTGTACCAATCTGACGTTTTAGAAAAGGTTGTGAAGCCATTAAATAGCAAATTGTTCAAAAACGAGCCGTGGACCTTTCAACAGGACTCTGCCCCAGCCCATAAGGCAAAAACCACTCAAGACTGGTTAAAAAACAATTTACCAAACTTTATTTCTACGGATGATTGGCCATCGGGTAGTACAGACCTGAACCCTTTAGACTATAAATTGTGGTCCGTCTTAGAAGGCATGGCCTGCACTACTCACCACAAAAATTTGGAATCGCTTAAGCGTGCATTTATCCGCGCAGTGGACAATTTCCCCATGGAGGTCGTGCGTACTCCAATAGACGATTGACCGGTCAGACTTCGGTCGTATTGGAAGGCAAATGGCGGCCATTTGGAATAATTTTTTTGTTACATTCTTCAATATTTAAAAAACCAAAATAAAAAGAAAAAATTAAAAAACCTCTTGTTGTTTGTTTTTTTTTTTCAAGAAAAAACCGTGTGTCAGAATAATTGAAAGTACTAGGTATAGTCTATAAAAAGAAAAGCAATCAGATTATTATTAAAATTAGGGATTTTTAAGTAAAATTCGGTAATTATAACAGTATTAAAAATGAATAAATGTGATTGTATCTGGAAATTAGGTTGGAACTACAAATCTGCTTCCTGTGTGCATTTCTACAGATTTTTTTTATCCTTTTCAACATATCTAAGTTTCATTAAGATCTGCTTGTCATACCACTATGTGGTTTCTCTGTCAAATAGTATAAAGTATATTTATTTTGCTTTAACCTCTTTATTTTTCCTTTTAGGCTTGACAGTCTTTTTTAATAATAGACTATAATTAGTTATTTAATTTGATTTCTGCATACAATTTAATTAAATGTAATTAAAAATGCAAGCATGTGTAAATTTTTAGTTTCATTATTCTTCCTCTTTTTGCACTTATCTCATATCATAAATAAAAGTAAAGTGATAATAAATAGGTTAAGTACCCTTATTTTTATATTTCACTTATCTTATTATAATAGCTTTTTATATGCATAAAAGAATATTTTTAATGAGCATTTATAAGGGTTTAAAATTTATCATGATTTTTAATAAAGAATTAGTTTTTGTTTAACATAAAATAAGTATTTCAATAGATTCAAAAAATTATTTATGTTAAATTTAGCAGTTTCAAAATGAAACAATATTCAAAAGATAATAGAGCAATTCCATATGAAAGCGATCACCTTTTGGACGACCCCTCTCCGATTTTAAAATAAATAGTCTCAATCGATTGCCCAGCAAAAAATAATGTACCTACATATTTTTTTTTTTTATAGTGACTGGTTTAGTGGTGGTGTACACCACTGTCATGTGACAAAATTGAAGAACTCTTCATAAGGGACCTCATTGAAAGTTGTTTTAAAAAAAGGCTTTAATTGAAAAATAAAATTTTCCTAATTTTTCTCAGAAATTTACCTTTTTTCCCATGAAAATTAAATTTTCCCATGAAAATTAAATTTTCCGATTTTCCACAGAAGCTCCTAAATTTTCCGGCTAATTTTATTTTTTTGGATTCCTTATAATTTTTGCTTTAAGAATCAGCAATAAAAAAATGGGCCCCAACTCCTTGTTTGGACAGGAGAAGAGCATTTAAGAGACCACCTTGTTCTCATTGTTTTTATATTTTTTATAATTGAATTATTTTTAATTATTTAACATTATTTTATTTTATTATTAAAAATACATTTTTAAAATTATTTTGCAGTTAAAAATACATTTATGAAGAAAAAATAAATTTTTTTTAAGAGCCCCAAGTTGAGTGTGTAGTGAATATGGTCTGCCTGCCTTCACAAGATCGGCCATAAATCCATGGATAATAGCAGCAGTGGCATGTAATGGTACACCAAACCCGACTGAGGCTACAGGTCATAAAATGTTTTGTAAATTTTTTAAATTACCAGGTAATAAATATTTCGCCTAAAATGACACGTGCAGAAACAAGTCATAAAACACGGATTTTCCATAAATATGGCGAAATATTTATTACCTGGTAATTTAAAAAATTTACAAGACATTTTATGACCTGTGGTCGGCTTATTGGCAGTAACCAATTAAGTCCCTCTTTAAAAAACATTTTATGACCAGTAGTTCACGCAAATTTTCCTATTAAAGAAAAGCAAATATCGCTTATTTTTTTTTACCTATTTTTTACCAAAAAATAAATATAAATACTTCACACACTCTGAGTCAAATTTCTGTTGAATACTAAACGTGAAAGTGTTAAAGTGTTTTTTTTGTAAAGTAAAGAGTGAAGCTGTAAAGACAATTTAAAGTAAAATGAATAAATTTTGCTGCAATCCGTTTAACAAGAGTGGACATCGTTCGAAAAAGATAAAAGTATTAAAATTAACTGGTGTTTCGAAGCGATACATGAATGAATTAAATATACAATACGGTGAAGAAGCAGAATTCATTTGCCCCAAGTGTAAAATCGATTTGTCTCAACAAGCAAATGCATTGAAACAAATGCAACCACAATCCGAGAGTGAAATGACAATTGAACAAAATGTTTCATCTGATAGTGAGGCATACATTCCGATGGTCAATATGTCTTTGAGTCCTTTGAATGAGGCTGTTACCACTTTAGGTGAAACGTCTATTAGAAAGTTGCGAAGTGAAAAATACAGGAAAGATAAAAAAGGCAAGGTTATGAGTGCAATCGCGACAATATTTGATGAAGGCTCTGATAACGAATGCAGTCAAGCAGATGACGTTGATGACGGCAAACAAATGATTGAGCAGTTGAAAAGAAAATTCAATTTAGCGACCACTTTTCCGGATAAATATCTCATTTTATCTGTGCTGCCTCAATCATGGTCTATACGCAAGATTTCTGAACAGTTTCAAACATCTTTTTACATCGGGAGAAGAAGCAAAGAATTAGTTCGACAGAAGGGCATATTGGCGACTCCCACCAAGAAATTTGGCTCAAGGACCCTCAGCGAAACAACGGTGAAATTGATTCAAGATTTTTACTGCAATGATGCCCAGGTACACGTGACTATGTTATCACACGTGAAGATGGAGAAAAAGTACACAAGCAGCGCAGATTATTATTATGTAATCTATCCGAAGCATACCATCAGTTCAAAGAGAAATACCCAGCAGAAAAAGTGGGATTTTCTAAGTTTGCCATCCTACGACCAAAAGAATGCGTGCTGGCATTAGACAGGCACGAGATGCAATCGAAATTTCTAAAGGAAAGTAAGGAGAAATTAGCCCAAAATGAATTCATTGTGATAAGCGACTTTGCCGAGAATTATACTTTTCTCGTTCAGGATGAAATTCAGGCTTATCACTGGGCAAACGACCAGTGCACAGTGCATCCTTTTTGCATTTATTTCAAAAACGAAGATAACGAACTACAGACCGTAAGCCTTGTTGTTGTCGCGGAGAGTTTAGCTCATAATTATGTGTCAGTTTATTTATTTTAAATGAAACTGTTTGAATTCTTAAGATCAAAATTCGATGCAATCGACAAAGTAACGTTTTTCTCAGACGGCGCGGCTTCTCAGTACAAGAATAAAAAAAATGTTTACAATCTTTGCATAATTGAAGAAGAACAAAACTGCAAGGTCGAGTGGCACTTTTTTGCGACGTCCCACGGTAAGGGCCCATGCGATGCGTTAGGGGGAACCCTAAAACGCATGGCGACTAAGGCAAGTTTGCAAAAGCCCATATACTGACCAGATCTTCAATGTACAACATTTGTTTTCGTGGATTCAAAGCAAGGAAATTGCCATTAACACAGTTTTATGCACTCAAAAAGAACACGATGCCATGGAGCGACGACTTCAAAACAGATATAATAATGTCAAAACTATAACTGGAACGCAAAAGTTTCATTGCTTCATACCAAATATTTCTGATATGTCAATTAATGTAAAGCGGTACTCTTCTTCATAAATGTATTTTTAACTGTAAAATAATTTTTAAAATGTATTTTTAATAATAAAATAAAATAATGTTAATTAATTAAAAATAATTCAATTATTAAAAATATAAAAACAATGAGAACAAGGTGGTCTCTTAAATGCTCTTCCCCTGTCCAAACAAGGAGTCGGGGCCCATTTTTTTATTGCTGATTCTTAAAGCAAAAATTATGAGGAATCCAAAAAAAATAAAATTAGCCGGAAAAATTTAGGAGCTTCTGTGAAAAATCGGAAAATTTAATTTTCATGGGAAAAAAGGTAAATTTCTGAGAAAAATTAGGAAAATTTTATTTTTCAATTAAAGCCTGATTCAATACCTTTCGATCAATACCTTGCGATCGCTTTAGTAGTTTTTTTTTAAAACAGTTTTCAATGAGGTCCCTTATGAAGAATTCTTCAATTTTGTCACATGACAGTGGTGTACACCACCACTAAACCAGTCACTATAAAAAAAAAAAAAAATATGTAGGTACATTATTTTTTGCTGGGCAATCGATTGAGACTATTTATTTTAAAATCGGAGAGGGGTCGTCCAAAAATTTGCCAATTTTGATCGTTTTCATATGGAATTGCTCAATATATAATGTTTTTTCTCAATAATAATATTTACAAAAATTCTGGTTTTATATTATTGACTTTTTAGTTCCCGAATAAAAACAAAATTATATATAATCATGTGTGGCCTTATCTAATAATATATTATCTTATATGAATATAGAAGGCGGTATGCATTACCATATATATTATAATAATATTTTTAATTATCTTATTTTTATAAACTTATCTAAAGTTAGGCTTAATTTCACAGTATCCAAAGTTATTTAGGGCAAATTTTACTTATTATTTAGATTAAATACCAACTTTGCATCCTTAACCAAAAATAAAATGTGCATTAAAATAACTTAAAATATTGTTAAATTTAGCATAATTTTAGATAAGTTAGTTGACCTAAAAGTACAAAACTTTTCATCAATTTTTATTATGGCCTTTAAACCGTATTAACTTTTTTTATTGTTATTTATTTTAATTTAACAGTTGCCCATTTTTACAATAAATGAGAATATATTTTTATGCTTTTTTTCATGTAAACATGTGTTACATGTGTTACAATACACTGCATAAATATTAACATATATTGAACCAAGTCTACATGACTTTGATTGATTGTTGATTTTTTATTCCTTTAATTGTATTAATTACAATTTATTTGCAAATATATAAATTTAAATTTTTGATATTGGCTTGTACCTATTAAATTTAAAATAAAATTGTTTTACGTCATTAGTATATTAATTACACAAAGTAATTTTGTTTTTCTCAGTTGCTATCCAATTTTTTGATAACTGAATTTTTTTATTTCCAGGTAAAATCAATTTGCTTCCGGCCGATGACTATGGCAAGGCCTTATATAAAATTCTTTAAATTATTGTAATGTTATAATATGTTTTATTTTTGAATCAGCAGTAATTGCCGTAATAAATTGACATATATTTTTAATTTTTTTTTAGTATCAGTTGCTTATTTTCCTATTTATGGTGTTTTATATTCTATAAATAGAATTTCATGTTCCAAAAAATTTATTTAAAAATATAGAATTTGTATACCCCCAACTGGGATAGAACCGGCGACCTTTCGTTAACCAGTCAATTATTTTCTTCTAGGCAATATAGATTTTGGAATTTGTGTATTCAAATTTTAATATTGGGTTTTATATTTAAATAATTTTCTTTAAAACTGACTTTGTGGTTGCAGCAGAAAATCAATAATATATTTTTAATTTTAATCAAGGAAAAAAAATTTGAAAAAAGAACATATGACTCTTCTGTAATTTGAACTATGAATTCTAAGACTATCAGGCTGTATATCTAACTACTGCAATATAGACATTCTTATTGAGACGCTGTCTAAATATTGGGACACCAGCTGGTATATGAACATTAAAGGTGTCCAATAAAATGAAAATGCGATTTAAAATAGTGTGAGGGTTCAATTTGTTACCTTTCCATACAAAACTAATAAGTATGAAGTTTGAGGGTAATCAAATAAAGGAAAGTCGAGGCGAAAATAGATTGAAAATTCCAAGAGTGTTTAAATGGGAAAAATATGACTTTTTTCTGTTTTAAGAAAAATTTCTTTCTATATTTTAAATTTTTACAACCACCTGTGTTATGAATCCATTTCAGTATAAAATTATCTTTTCAAAAAGCTACATTACTTCAAAATCGGTTAAGAACTCGCCAGGAAATAGCAAATATCCAAGACAAACAACACTAAGTCATGAAATTTGATGGCACTTTTTTAAACTTTCAGAAATTGAAAAAAGCCATAATTGTTTTTTGCTCTCTATACTCATAAACACACAGATACGAAAAATTGTTTTAGAACCTGTATGTTACCCTGTCGCGCAATAAGGCAAAAAATGCATAATTTTTTGGCATAATTTTCAAAACTCTTTTTTCGTTTTTATTAAAAATTTTCTTTAACAAATTTTTAAAAAATATATTTGGCACTTAAGGCGCTTGTTAAATACATCCTAGAGATGAAGTGTGCCAATTTTAAGGCAAATTCCTCCATGAACGTGTCGGCGACGACGTCTTATTTTTTGTGGATTTCGAGAAAAGTCTGATTTTTATAAAAAAATTATTACTTAATTTTTTATAAAAATCACACTTTTTTACTTTTTTTTACTCTTTTTAAGTACTTTGTATCAAAAATAAATCAATTTTATACTTTTGAATGTTATATTTCAACCTAATAGCTTAGCGATTTGGAAAAAAATTAATATGACATCCTTAACCCTTTTGGACATGGGTCACATATGACCCCAAACTAACAACAGACAATTTATTTTAAAAAAACGCAAATACTTTGTAACTACTGTTGAATTTTTAGTAGTATTGCTTAAGATATAATAGCCAAATGTTAAGATCTTCCATGCAAAAAATTTGGAATAAATCTAACAACGTTAACCCATTCCTTGCCAGGGCCAAACTTTGAATGTTTGCATATTTAAAAAAAAAATAAATACCTAAAAATAATGTATTGCTCTAGTTAACATTCATCTTGTTATAAAACCCTGCAATATTTTTCGAAAACTTAAGTCGGGATTGGGTGCCATATGAACCAATATTTCAAATTCCAATGTGTCTCCGCTAAAACTCTAAAAATTACCGTCTTTGTGCCTTTTGGTTGAATCGTAAAAAACAATACTAAATATTGTCTGGAATATGTCGAATTTCGTACCAGACAAAGTGTTTTCTGGGGCCTTTTTCTTCATTACTTCAATATGAAGAAAAGTGCGGTCGACAATTATCGAATTTTAGTGGAAGTTTACGGCGAGCATAGTATCTGAATAATCGTATCGGAGGTGGTTTGATCGCTTTAAAAATGATGATTTTGAGCTCGAAGAGAAGAAACGACCGAGTCAACCCAAGAAGGAATCATTGCCAAATGCTTTAGGAGTTGTCAGAATCATTAAGAGTGGATCAGCCGACAGTCAGCAGTCATGGGATTGATTCAGAGGCAGGGAAACTGGGTGCCATAAAAGTAGAAGTTGGGCGACGTTCAAAGGCGATTTTTCAATTCCTCTAACGCAAAAAAAAAAGAAAAAGTCTTTTGCATTGCATTGTCGGCTGAAATATGAAAAAGGCACTACAAAGTGATTTTGCAGCATGCACTCAGAAAAAAGTTAATAGAAAAATTTAAATAAAAAAAAAAAAATTTGTAAACGGTTTTGAATCCAACTTTACTATTTTTGTACTGATTTTAAGTAAAACAAAAAACATTATTTAGCAAATCTTTTTATTATTTACATTTTACAAATTACTGAATTTTTACAGAATATTTACAAATTTTCAGAAATCATTTTACAAATTTTTGAAAACCGATTTGATAAAATTAGCAAGAAAAACTTACTTATTGTAATAAAGTGGATAATATAATTTCCTTAAAAACAACTTAAAATACATATTAAATTAATCGAAAATGTAATCAAAAAGAGGACTACTGATTTTTCATTATTTTCGGTCCATTTTGTTGTTTATTTTTAATCATTATTAATTTATTTATTAATCATATAATTACAAATTATATATTAATACCCTAACCGAGCACTAGCAACAAAGGCCTTCGGCTCGTGGTAGCGAAAACAGACTAGAGCCTCTGGGGGGAATTGAACCCACGACCCCCGCACTGATAAGCTAGCACGCTACCAACTAGCCTACCGGGGCGTTCATATTATTTATTAAGCAACAAAAGTAGTAAAATCAATAGAAAGTCGTTTAAAATAACCATCAAATGAAAAAGTTAGAAAAAACTACTTTTGTGGTTTGTTTTTCAAATTGATAGTTTTTTATTTGTATGTAATTACACAACACAACACACAGATGTATATATTTTTATTCGCTTTGTGTTTATGTATATTTGAATAATTTCTTGTAATTTTAATTAGTGAAATAATTTTGTATATATACAAACTATTTTGGTTAAAAAAAGCAAAAAAGAATTATATTTGAATTTCAATTTTACGAAACAAAAACATAAAATTTTACATTTAATAGAAAATATCAACTCCTACTGAATGTCTGTAAATTTTTATAGTTTGTTTTTTTGAATGACTGATTCAAATAGTGAAAAAATATATTTCTATGAATTTTAATTGATTCTTCATTTAAAAACAAACTTGACGTATTACTTTTTAAATAAACTACAGTCGGTAATGGAAAATATATTGTGAGTGTAATAATTAAAACTTACACTTACAAACTTAAATTGCCTTAAAATGTTACATAGATTAAAAATATGGAACCGAAATGAAGATACAAACTCCTGTCTAAAAATAGGACATCCACGCAAAATAGCACTAAAAGGTTTTTTTAGTTCTAAAAATCAGCCACAAAAACAGTTAAAATTTGTCCTTAAAAAATTTACTAAAAATTTTTTTTGATAATAGAAATTAGCGAATGAAAACAAAATGTTGAATTCTTTATGTTTTTACTATTTCTTTATTTTAAGTGTCATCACTAAAAAAAATGGAAAAAAATCGATTTTCTTTGTGCCATCAATGGCAAACTGATATTGTAGAAAATAAACATAAAAAAAATTATTCAACAAAAAAAAATTCGGGTTTGTTCTAGCAAAGCAACAACTACTTCAATGATTAATGCCTTCTCTAAATCCATTTATTACTTTTAACAAAAATTATGCATACTTTCCTTTTATTTTTCTGACAGCTGAATAAATAGCGGATGAAATATAAAAGATGTTGCCAATATAAATACATGTTTCATGTTTTCAACATCTTCCACGCGTTTCACAAAGATGTTGTTCAGTGTAAAAAGTCTAATAGGATCTACTTGAAAACGCAGAAATTGGAAGTCATACATCAGTTGCTGTATTCTTCAGAAATCGTTTCTCCCGACTACTATTTGTTCTAGTCGATGACACATGGGTTGTCCCAGAATAAGCTCACTTCATATGTGGTGCAATGGTCGATGATTGGATCGTCTCAACGAGTCATTCTTCTAAGCTGTTATGCAAAAATTGCCAGAAACATGTGAAAAAGTTGTGACCAACGATGGACAGTTCCAACAACAAGATTTTGCACTATATCTCCCCAATATTGAGCCATCAAATATTTTTTCCTTAGTCAGCGGTAAAAGAGCCTATATTATTAAACTTTCGATTTGACGATATTTTTTGACCTAAGATTCGTGCTTTGGAGGCAAAAATACTTTTTAAAAATTTAAGTAGAAGTCTGTGCAAAAACCTTGTCGAGAAGTGTAAATAAGTTAGGACATTGAACGTATAATCAATTTTATATTTATAGTATAGAACAAAATCATGAATGTTTATACAATAATTGTCTTAGACAATATTAAGCGAATATGTGCTACAAAATGTAACTGAGTAGTGAGCTGAATTAATAGAAAAACTTCCAAATTCTCTTTAATAAATACAAGAAATACAAGGTGGCACAATAGGTATCAGCGTATTACAAAGTTCTGCCATTTAATGGACTCGTATTTCAGATTTGTTTTGAGATTCGTGAATTAAACACCTTCACAATTTTGGAACTCAACGAAAAATAGATGATTTTCCAACAAAATTTATCATGAGCGAAGAGGTTCATTTTTATTTCTGCGACCACATCAAAATTCTCAGTTCTGGGGATGGAGAGCCAAAATTTGCCATAATTAATTGAAACAAATTTATAAGCACCAAAAACAAACTCAGTTTTCACTTTTTAATAAAAGTTATAACGACAAAAAATTAGATAATGTTTTTTTCACACCTTGTAGATACAAAATTTGGCCGTTTATTTGATTATTGCATGAATTGAGGTATCTATGTGCATTTTTAATCTTACTTTATTTAATTTCCCTTAAAACCCGAATTTCTAGCGTTTTCCAAACTCTATTAAATTATTATAACTAAAATATATTAAGAATAAGTGCTAAATGGGTCAATATATAACCAAGCTTACTTCACAAACTTTTTCCGAATATTGAAGGAGTTGTAATATTTTTGATTCATTTTAAATTTTGCATTTGGTATGGAAAGCCACATAGATAAGTATTTATTTTAATATAATTGAAATTACTAATACTACTAGAAAAATATTTACCTTTAGTACATGTTTTATTGTTGCTTTGATTTTTCCAAATATTTTATATATTTAATGTAATTTTCTCAATTTGATTGCATTTCTATGGATTTAATTTAATTTTCATATGAATTTAAGCACATTTTATTCAATTTATAAAACTGTATTATATCAATGAAATATTTATATTTTTATTTGTATGGAAAATATTTAATTATTAATATTATTAAAATAACACACCTTTTGCTGTTAGTTATAAATAAATTAAATTAAATTCTCTATATTTCTTTTTATAGTATTAAATATTTAAAAACAATTTTGATTTATTTTTGTTATTTTTTTTTTCAACACTATTGCTTAAACTTATTTATTTTTTAATTTAGTTAAATTTATTTTTAGTTTTAAAGGTAAATTTTATTTCTTTTTGCACTTTTCCTTTTAACTTAAATGCAACATGTGATTTATATGTATATTTTCACTAGTTAGATTTTTCACTTCCTTTTTATTTTATTACAATTTTTCTTTGAACTTTTAATTGAATTTCTGTTAGAATTTATTATTATTATTTTTTTTTTTTTTTTTTTGCTGAAACACAGGAAGTTGTTGGAAATTTCTTTTTTTTTATTGATTTTATATTTTTGTTCTACACATTTATTTTCTTTATCAGCATTTCTTTGAAAATTTTTGCATTAATAAATTAGGTGTTTAAGTGGTTTTGCTTAATTAATTTATTTTTATAATTTATATTTTGATTAAAAATTCTTTTAAAAACTCTTGAAATTTGTTAAACCAATTAATTCATTAATTTTAATCACACGTCTAGTACTATGTATTTTTGTTTAATATTAAAGATGTTAGTCCCTGAAAATACAAGGAAGTAAAAAATTAATTAATTTTTTTTTAATCTGTTTTAATAGGATTTATGTAAAAAATTTAAAATTAAAAGCATAAATGTTGGTTTAGAGTTGTGTAGAATACATTTTTGTATAAATATAGGTCACTATTATAGTTAGCACTTAGTTGGATTTTTGTCTTAAATTTTACTACAATACTTAAGTATAATTTTAATTAAAATGCTTAATAATGCAATGCTGACTTAATACTTAATACACATGGCGTATGAGTGATTTTTAGATAAATATTAATTATACGTCCAGTATAACTGCACATTTTAATAAATTCATTAAAAACCCGAGAAGAAAAGTTTATATATAATCATATGTTGTTTCATCTAATAATATATTCTCATATTGAAATACATATGTCAGTATCCATTACCACATATAATTACCCAGGTAGCAAAATGTGAAGGGCACAGTACTGGCATGGTGTTGGAGACGGTAATACTGCCAGTACATGTACATGTGTAGGATTTTTAACCTTTACAGTACCAGCACAGTGTCGAAATTATAACACCAATATACGATTGGCCGTAGGCATTTGACCACGTTGGTACAGCTTTGGATTTTAGTATTTCCCCAGTACTTTAAATTAAAAGTAGTTTGCCAGTATTTTAAATAAAATAATTTAATTTGGTTGTAAAGCACCTTAAAATTTAAAAAAGTAATAGAAATTTATATATTTTTGTTTGAACTTCATTTTACTACTTAATATTTTTACCAAAATATTTTTTTCAACAAGAGCAAGGTTTTCTTAAGAATATATTTATGTTTAGCCATAAATCAATTTAATAATCCGATCTTTAGTAAAATTCGAACATACATTTAAAATGAATTCTTTTCATGCAGTTAATTCATCAAATAAAAGTCCTTTGATATATCCGCTGCATAAAAAAGCAAAATATTATCTTGGAAATGTTATTGAAACATTAAAATCTAAAGTTAAAAAATATTCATAATATATCATATTATGATAAATTTTAAATGTATTACGGAACTTCATAACGAAATAATAGCGGAAGCTTTTTATACAATTATTTGTATTAAATATGTGAAATAAAATTAATTGCTAATTTAAGCAAATTTAATTAACGGTCATAAATTTGCAAAAAAAAAAAAATATTTGTACACCATCTTTTGAATAGTGCTGTCAAAATAAAAATACAGTGCTATCCCAGTACTGTTTGTTTTCGTACATTGGGGTTAAGAGTACTATAACCAGGATTAATTCAAAAAAAGAAATTAGTTTTTCGTAATAAGTATTTGATACCATAGAACTGTAAAAATTATAGATCTATGTTGTTTACTTTGCTAATTTGGCAATATTTGTTAAAAAGTGAAAATCAATTGTTTTTTAGAAAACACTATTTTTTAAAATTGATCCATTAACTTTAGGTATTTAACTAATTTACTAATAAATTTTTGTCACAAAAAATATTGCGAAAATATTTTTAAACTTATTTTTAAAATTGGTCATAAAAATTTGTTTATTTTTTTAGAAATTTTGATTTTCAAAATATTTTTTATATATATATATTCTTTATATATTCTTAAAATATGGTATTTCAATTTGCATAATCAAAAAAAAAAAAACTTTGCTTGTTTTCTGATTTATCCATTCTTCATGAATGGATTCGAATTTTTGAATGTCTGCTACATTTGTCGTATAAAATTACTATAAAAAATGCCAGTTTATAAAAATTTGTTTCTAATACAAAATCACGCATTCAAAAAGAATTCAGAGCGCTAACTGGACTTATCGTTGACCAAAACCAAAACCAGGTTTATGAAATTCTAATGATGGTAACACTGCCAGGCGGTTTTTCCGAAATTCAGAAGTTTCTGCTAAAATTACAAAAATTTAAATAGAAAGATTGTATATAACACTTATTTTTGTTTACCCATAAAACCGCAAATTATTTCATAAAACTTTACCCATGGTTTTATATGCCTCCCACTTCACACGAATTCTTAATTCATGAACCCGAATATACCAACTTTCTGAGGAGGCACAAGAAGCTCTTAATAAAGACTTTTAAAATTTAAGAGAAAAATATGCTCGTAAATACAGTTGCGAAAAATCGAATGAAGACATTTTTATTCGGTTTCTTATAACTTCAGATCCATTAATTTCAAGCAAAAAAAAAAAATTATGATAAAAAACTACATAATTTAAATTTAATGATGTTGATGATAATAATAATAAAGATTATGATTATGATGAAGGTGAACATAATAAAAAAGATGATTTTTAATTACATATTTTACCAATACAAGTGCCTTCTTTCGAAAAAAACAACATATTTATATTTTTGTATATAAGCAGAGGTTTTCTTATACGTAATTTTAAAAATTAATTAAAAAAACAACAAATATTTGTAGAATTTTAGTTTCGTAATATATTTTTTAGAAATATAAATTCCAAAAAAAAAAACTTTAAACTTATTAAAAAAAAATCGTACATTATAAATTAAAGGCTTGATGGAGTGGTAATATTTAAAATTGTTCGAAAAAAATACTGAATTATTCCTCGGTTTGCATATGATTCACCCCACTGTGCATCGGCAATTTCTACCTTGGTATATATATTTTAATTTTTTTAAATTATTCTATATTGTGCCATATATAACCTCATCTATTTTTATATCGATCTTATGTAAAGTTAGATATAATTTATATGATAAAATATGGTATATATTAAATAATATAAAATTTATATTACTCTATATATACACTTAAAAAAGTTTGTAAGTTAAAATAACTGAAAATATCCTTTAAAAGAAATGATATTTCATTTAAAAACCGGTATACTTAATTTTCATTTAAATTAAATGCCATTTGTTATTTATTTTTAAATGTTGACTAATCAACTGACACATCCCTAAGAAACAAATGATATAATCAGTTAAAATAAATGTCAAAATTTTACCTACCAATCCTTAAAAAATAACTGTTTTTTTCATTTATTTGAAATTATTTCCGTTTTTGTATTTTTTGTTTTTTTTTTTTTAATATAATCGTATAATACAAAATGTATGTACGCATATGAAGCTATAAACACTTTTTGTGTGAATGTTTTTATGTATGTATGTGTGTTTATGAAGTTCTTGAAATTTGTATTGAAAAATTTTGTTTATATACAAACAATTTAAATAAAAAAACAAATTAAAATTTTTTTAATATTTTTTTTTGAAACAGACAGTAAACAAAATTTAAATTTGTAATAACTGTTACGGACACAAATAAACCACAAGTTTCCGTTTTGTGGGTAAATTTTTATTAAATTTCAAACAAATGAAACTGAAAAAAAAATGGTAAATTATAGTAAATTATTTCGAATAAATGTATAAAAAAGTTAATATAGATATTTCTTTGAAAAATAAATGTATGTTCCTTTATTTTTAAATGTAACGGAAAACTTTTTTATTAAACTACAAACAGTTAACTACACAATATTCTGAGTGTAATTATATTTGATTAATACGGGACCATATATATTTATTTATGGCTGTTAAATAATTATATGTGTGGACTTAAGAGTGGATTCTGGTACCTAAAAGGGTGTAGAATAAGATGAAATGAGTTAGATTTCTGATAAAAATTTATTTACCCTATAAAAACGTACAAAACGAACTTGGGAAAATCGATAAAAATGGAAAAAACATTAAAATTTTACTGTTTTTGATTTTAAATTGTTTTTAAATTGTCACTCTAAAAGCGAAAAAAATACGTCACCACATAGGCAAGACGTCACCAAAGTCGGCACCCAATCATAACCAACCATACCAAATCGGATCTCCCAACTGAAGGTGTGTTCACAGTGATAATGCGTTATGAAACTTTAAATGCGTTTTTCTCAAAACTTCATTTGCACACACTAGGTCCCTTTTCTCGAAGAAGGTCACATATACTAATATATGGCTTATACATGGTATAAAGCATGGTGTGAGATATAATTATATATGATCCAATATGTTGCCTCATACCAAATCATTTGTTTTATATGATTAAAGATGTAATGCATGGTACAATATTTGTATACAAATCTGAGATACTGTTACATATGGTTCCATATCTAGAGTATTTTTGATATTATTAATAAATAATTAGATACAATCATATATGATTATATGTTAATGGTTTTGAATTCCAGCCAGGAAGATAGCAAAGATTTTTTTTGTAAAAAAAAGTGTTTTTCAAATTTCTGAATGTACAATAATATTTAATTAATTATATATTATTATATAACACAATTGTACGAATAATGTAGTCTAATAAAAACAGACCTTAACGTTTTTATAAATAAGATTTAATACAATATATTTAATCTAATTCAAAACGGCAATTTTTCGGATCAATTTGGATCAGCTAGATACTACAGCAGATATTGCCGGGTCTTATATGATCTGACATTTTTCGGATCAATTTAAATACAACTTAGTCCCCAAATATATTGCTTGATCAAAATTTGATCTGTCATTTTTCGGATCAATATGGATCAGCTAGATGTTACAGCATATATTAAAGAATAACAAATTGATAAGTTTTTCACCGGAGAAACCATAGAAAGTACAAAATTATATTAGATTTTATCCTTATAGAAAATCACATGTATTTTTTTTTCTATGTCTCTTTAAGTAAATTAAATATATTAAATAATTTTTCAAGAATCATTAATATGATTTCCAACATATAAGAATTCCATTTAAATTGAAATGTGGTCATTAAAAAACCATCAACATTATTACTGTCATCATAAATCTTAGTATGTGCTTTGCCATTTCCCTCTATTAATTCTCTATTTCGGTCTTAATGCAAACAAAGCAATTTTGGTTAAGTTTGGTCATGTACGTGTCCGATAGCAAATTATATAAAAATGTTGGAGAACAAAAAGAAAAATTCAATTAGTTGTTATGAAGACCTTAAACTACAACAACAGCTTTGATGTTTGAATTCACAAGTGTATAGCGAATTTATGAAATAAGTAATATACAAATATTAACAATTAATATAAATAATATTTTAAAAGTCTTTATTTTAAGGAAACCTCAGAATTTATGATAAAAAAAATAATAATTTTGTTATACTAACGTCCTATGATTGTTTCACATTGACACATTATTGGTGTCAGTAACCTGGATAAATATTGCTAATGGGAGTTCATTTTAACAATCTAGACAAAAACATATGTGTGTATAAGAGGGTATATATCAGTTTGTCATTCCGTTTGTAACATATTGATATAAAGTTCGCAGCCGATACAAAATATATATATTCATGAGCCTTGTATAAGCCGACCTAGCCCTGTTCATCTGTCTCTCTATTGAAATAGTAATACGGCGCTAAGACAGAAGTAGGTTAGCTTGTTATATATACAATTGTTTGCAAATATCCCGAACATTTTGGTGAGCCAACTCAGGCAGTAAAAGAGTTAGAGAAGAGGTAAAATTACCTCTAAATTTTCCATACATATGTATTTGTGTTTTTTAGCACAGTTTCATATAAGGGTCTGTTGAATAAAACATTTTGTAATATTTTTGCAACAGAAAGAATAAAATGTTTATTCAGATGCCTCCAATACCTTAAATTGACCTCCAATTTCTTTCAACTCTAATTTTTTGCACCTCAAATTTATTTCCAAAATTTTTTTTTTATCAAATATCTTTTTTCACATGCGTTAACATTTTTCACAACTGAATTTTTTCACCTTGACAATTCTTCTCAATTTCAATTTTTTCTGTATTTTATCTGTAACAAAAGCATTGTGGAGGGTATAACAAAATTCACTATAAACGAAATAAATGAATTTAATTGTTTGGTTTTAAAACATTATTCAATTAAGTGGATGCTTAATATATGCACACATTATTGTCACTTTATGATTATCATCAATTTTATAATAAGTACTCATAGCTTTGTCATTATTCAAGGATTTTTTATTAAACGAGAAGAAAACTTGTATGACTTAATTTTTTAATTAGTAAAGATATCAAGATTAATGATTAAACATAAAAAAGTTAGTTTTTTTCAATAGGAGCTTGGTGTTAAAAATAACGCATTATATTTAAAAAAAAATTATCAGAATTTAAGAGGCAGACCAAAATTTAATTCAAATTTTTTATGAGAAACAACATTAAATGTGTCAGTTAAAATCCCAGTTAGTAGGTAACTGGACATTATACAAATGAGGCTTAATAAAATTAAAAAAAAATCGAAATTTAATGGTGGCTATATAACTATATTTTTGCACATAGAACTAGATAAAATTAATAACAGGAGTTTGTAGAACATTTAGTCAAGTAAAAATTTATTAACTGCAATGATTGCATTGAAATGCTTGCACTTCTTCCTACATTAAATTTTCAAAATAAATAAATTCAACAGTATTGAGGGGTTTAAATTCCTTTTACTACAGCGCGGCTTATTTGAAATTTGATTTTTTTATTTTTTCAAAGTACTTTGTAGGTTCATTTTGCGGTTCGGACGGTTAGGCTAGACACCTAAAATTTAAAATATATGTTGACTGTGGCTTCACTTGGCCAAAATTTTTCGCCTTAAATATGTATTCCCCAAGGTATGGGCTAATTCCCTTATAATATTCTTTTTTGATTTTTTGTCCGGAACGTGGTAATCATTGGGGGTTCGGAGTTCGTGCTGCCCATACCCCTTCAGCCAAAAATATGAAAATTAAAATTTGTTTCTCTTTAATTTTTGGAACATCCAATAAGAGATGTGAAAATAAAACTAAGGGCCTGCTAGCCCATAGGCATAAAAGCTGACATTTATAATTACACGCAGAATAATTTAATTAAAAAATTTCAGAAATTCAAAATATTCAAAAATTAAGGAACATACATTTAATTTTTAAAAAAATATTTATTTTAATTTTTTTTATACATTTGTTCAAAATAATTTACTGTCAGTTACCAATTTTTTTCTGTTTCATTTTTTTAATAAAACTTTACTCACATAACGGAAATTCGTGATTTATTTGTTTCCGTTATAGTTATTATAAATTTTAAAAATTTGCAATTAAAATTATAAAAACTTCATAAACACACACATATGTATACACATATGTAGATTAAAAAACAAACAAAAATACAAAAAAACGGAAACAATTTCAAATAAATAAATCCGTTATTTTTTTACGGAATTTGTAAGTAAAATTTTAACATTTAGTTTTAACTGATTTTATCATTGGTTTTTCACTGCTTTGCCAGTTGTTTAACATATAAAAATAAATAACAAAACCATTTGATTTAAATCAAAATTAAGTAGGCCTGATTTTAAATGAAATATCATTTATTTTAAATGGTATTTTTTGTTAATTTAATTTGGAAAATATTTAAAGTGTATGTGTTTCAAAAACCGATTGTTGAACTACTGATTGTTGGGTTTAATCCATTCTAGCGTAAATTTTGCAGAACCCATTCTAGCGCACACAGTTCTAAAACAAATTAGAAAGAAATCATATTTTTTGTTGTTTTTAGGTTCTGATTTATTGATACTATACATTTTAGTTATAGTTGTATTTTTTTTTTTTAATAATTGTTCTAGTTTTTGTTAACTCTGTACTCTTTTAACTGTAAATGACTCCACTTAACCACTTGAGGCAAATCTTCATAATAAATTTATTTGTTAAAAATTTGTTTTTAATTAAAAAAAAAAAAAATACATATTTAAGTTTTTTTTTTCAAGTATACTAAAAACAGACTGCCTTTAATTACCAACATTTTTGTTTATCTCTATGTCAATGTTTAAGAATACAATATCCTAAAGCTTAATAATCTTAACGATGTAATTATACACTCTACATATGTGATAAAAGTTTATACCAGTTTGTCATAATATTTGTAACACATCGAATATAACTTTAAGACCCTTTAAAATATATATATTTATGATGTTTATCTATTTAATTTTTGTCATCGTAACGAGAAATTTGGCGTTTAAAAAAATCAAAATCTGTTCAAACAAGAAATGAATGAAGACTTAAAGGTTTCATACAAATTTATGTATTTTAGTCTTATTTTGTAGGAGTAGTAGCGCCTTTTGAATGCAACATTTTGTCATATTTTTCACCAGACGCTGCAGGTGAATAATATTTAATATTCACCGAAATTTGTTTCGCCTCAAAAATATTTTTATCCGAAATTTTTTTTTCACCAAAATTTTTTTACTACAAAATTTTTTTCACCTCAAAAAACATTATTTCCTCAACAAACATTATTTTCAGCTCAATAATGTTTTTATAACTTTGATTTTATCTTTTACAAAAACACAGTGGAGGGTATACAAAATTCGTTTTCATCGAAATTAATGCTTCTCCTTCTTCGACTACAGGCCGCAGATTTTTAATATGATTTTCTTGTTTTAGAATTACTTTTTCGTATATTTTCCATTAAACGTTTAAAGATAATAATAACAAAACAAAATTTTGACATATAAAAAATTAACAAAAAAAAAATATATTTTTAGAAAGCATTTGCTTTTTCCCCCCTATATTCTAGAATTGAAGCTGGGGGTGGTTTCGAAAGAATCTGTCCTGAATTACATTTTTCTGATGTATTTATTTATCAACTTAATTTTAAATTATGGAAGGTTTATGGTAAAAATGTATAAATTTAAAAACAAAATATAGTAGAAAAACTTTATTTCCTAATTGGTAGTTTTTTGTAAAAAATTTTTATACAAAATAATTTTTTTATTAAAAAAATTATTTATGCTATATTTATTCATGAACTCTTGTTTAAGTTATGAAAGGTTTATGTTTAAAAATTTTAAAACTCAAAAAAAAAAAAAAATATATAGTGGAAATAAAATATCTCATTCTACAATTTTTCTACTAAATTTTGCTACATAATAATTTTTTTTTTTTTGTAAAAATTCTTCTTCGTCTCTAATTAAAAATCAAAAAAATTTTTACTAAGTGCATTGCAGATTTTAGCAAAATATTTTGCTTTTTTTAAACTGAATTGCTAAAATTAGGAAAAAATTATAAATATTTATCCCAATATTTCGTCAGCACATTGGGTGATTTCTTCAGGGGAAATTGTTTTTTGTAATTATATAAAACAATTTTCCCTAAACTAAAAGGATTAATTTTTACTATTTTTTTCTTAATTGAGAGCAAAAATTTTTTTTAATTTGAAAATTCGTATTTATAATATCAATTAGAAAGAAAAAGTCAAAAAGTCAAAGTCAGTTTCTTAATTGAGGGAAAAAATGTTTTTAATTTAAAAAATTCGTGTAATATGAAATATAATATTAACTTATTTATTCTTTGAGCTTTAGGTTAGGTTTGTTTTTTTTTTTTTTTTTTTTTGTAAAAAATCTTATTTATTTTTCAATATTTCGCTACTTTATTCTGTTGCATTTAAAAAAAATAATAATAATGGAATCTTAAATAAATAAATAATATTTTTATAAAAAAAAACAAACCTCAAAGAATACATAAGTTATTAATAAAAGGAGAAGTTAAAATAAAAGATAAAAATTATAGTAAAAAACCGATTTTAAGAATTTGGTTTCCATTAAGGGCTTACTAAAATTAACTAAAATTAATAAAAAATAATTTACTACACTCACAATATATTTTCTCTTACCGACTGTAGTTTATTTAAAAATTAATACGTTAAGTTTGTTTTTAAATGATGAATCAATTGAAATTCATAGAAATATATTTTTTAACTATTTGAATCAGTAATTCAAAAAAGAAACTCTAAAAATTTACAGACATTCAGTAAGAGTTGATATTTTCAGTTAAATGTAAAATTTTATGTTTTCTGCTTAAAAAAATAGAAATTAATATAATTCCTTTTTGTTTTTTTACCAAAATAGTTTGTATATATACAAAATTATTTCAATAAAAATTACAAGAAATTATTCAAATAAACAAAAGCCAATAAAAATATATACATTTGCGTGTGTTGTATTCTGTTTCGTAATTACATACAAATAAAAAAACTTTCAATTTGAAAAACAAACCACAAAAGTAGTTTTTTCTAACTTTTTGTCAGTAAAAATTTGATGGTTATTTTAACGACTTTCTATTGTTTTAACTTTTGTCGATTATTAAACAATGGTTGAAAATAAACAACCAAATGTGTTGAATATAATGGAAAATCAGTAGTCCTCTTTTTGATTGCATTTTCGATTAATTTAATATGTATTTTAAGTTGTTTTTAACAAAATAATATTGTGAGTGTATTTTTTCTACTATTTCCGCTTTACTAAATTTTTTACAGACTGTTTTATATGAGTTAAAAAAAATCTTGTTTTATAAACCTTCATTAACATTATGAAGTGTTTATGTGTTAACTTTTAAATATTTTAATCTCAGATAATAAGTTACTCAGAATGTTTTGCTGGTCAACTAATCTAAAGATTTTTTTTACAACAAATATTTAACTTAACATCTCTTGCCACTGTAAATCCGCTTACTTGACACTACTGCAGCACGTGCCATATATTTTTCAAAATTGAATTTGTTTCTTTGTATATTTAATTGAAATTTAAATAATGTATTTAAAATTCCATATTAAATTGATCACTTAAATATCAATAAGTATTTTATATTAAGAAATAATAATTACTAATTATTTAATTTTTGAAAACACACCTTTAAATGTTAAAATTGCAATTCAATACAAGTTTATATCCAAATATATTTAATCCTTGTTGAGTTAAAATTAATATTACTCATACGCCTTGGTATCCAATTTTTTTTTTTTTTTTTTGGTTATTTATAATTTTTTAATATTATTTTTTTAACATATTTTAACTTGTATTAAACTTTTACTAGCACTTTCACAAAAAATATTATTATTACTTATTAAATATTTTAGGTTAATTTATATTTTTTATGTTATTTTGATATAAGCTACTACAGTTTATGAATAATTTTAAATTAATACTTTTTAATATGTATTAATTTTTTCCCCTTTTTTTAATTAATCGATTTACAAATATTTTTTTTATTTTTTACTGTAAATATATTTATAGTTTAGTAATAAATTATTAATATTAATTTAGTTATAAATTCCGGTTTAATATATTTCACTTTAGATTTAAATATTAGTTTTTATTTAAAACCTAAATTTTTTGTTTTGTTTACACTAATTTTTTTAAAGAGTTTTGTTACAAATATTTTTTTGACATACGCTGTAAATTATTTAAAAAAATTTTACAATTTTTGTTAGGGAATATATATTTATAGTTGAGTAATAAATTATTAATATTAATTTAGTTATATATACACTTGAGATTTAAATATTAGTTTTTATTTAAAACTTAAATTTTTTTTGATTGGTTTGCACTAATTTTTGTTTAATGAGATTTGCTACAACTAATTTTTTGACATACAGCTGTAGATTATTTAACACTTTTGTAGTTTTTCCATTAAATATTTTTTTGTATCTTTTTTTTTATTAGAAATTTTTATCTTAATTTTTGGTACATTTTTTTTTTATTTTTCGACTTGTTTTTGAAAAAAAAAAAATTTCTTGTCGCTTTTAAATGATTTTGTTTTCTTTCAAACAATTTTTATATTTTTTCTATATTATAATTTTGATAATAAATTTCAATTTTGATTTTTTTTTATTCCACTTATAACACGTTTTGTTTTTCTAGCAAAATTTGTTTACTCTTTCGGCAAATCAGAAATTCAATGCGTTAAGAATGTTGTTAGCGCAAATAGCATCGTCGTTAAACTGGATGCTGTCAAAAGTTAGCAAATTTAAAAGCGACCATATAAAAATTTTCGGCATATTTTTTAATCAAATTCTCTTACGTGTAAACATTTCTTCGCAACAATTATACAACAGACCAGGAGAGAGTCTAACAAAATTCGAAATTACTGTTGTAGTAGTACAAATATTTTAAATCATATAAGAAATTTAAACTTTTATTTTTGGCGCCAGTTTTATTATGATTGTGGTACGTATATGTTAAAAGCATGCGCTTAATATTCGAAATTATGTTAACTATATCCTTATAAAGTTGTAGTCTCTCTCTCTCTCTGTCTCCTCCTAAAAAACACGTGTTTGTATTAAAAATGTGAGAACATTTAAATTTAATTTCGAATATCTTGATTTTATAATATTCTCATGTTTTTAAAAAAGAAAATATAAAATGTTTTTGATTATTCTTAAGTCATACTCTTGAAATGTGTTCGAAACCGCTTTTGGGTTATTTGTCTTCTTTTTTTTTGGTGACACAGATTTTTCTTTTTGCCACAACCAAAATATATATAAACTTAACATAAAAACCCAAGAAATCCTTAAAAACAACAAAGAAAATAATAAAAAAAAAACTAAACTACTCATATTATTTTTCCGGTTTTGTTTAAAAACTCAACTCATTCACTATATGCTACATTATACAAAGGAGTGAGATCGAAAAAAATTTTCACTTATAAAAGTGGGCATATTTTATACAAGTTATCTTTTAAAAGGTAGTTAATACTATTTTTCGGCAGTTCCTAGGCCAGTCAAATGTATTGGGTTAGTATAATAAAATTCCCAAAGGTTTTGTCTCTGTGGGCATACAGTCATATTTTTGGATGTTTAAATTTTTAAATTTGTAGGCTAATTTTGTACGAAATATGAATAAAAACTTTGTCTGAAATTTCATTTGCCTTAATTCAGTTTTTGAATAGCCACAATTAAAGCTTACTAGAAACTTATTCGTATAATATTTGTATACCTTTCTTTAGAAAATACCAAAAAGTCCTTAAAAAAGGTATCTTAAGGAGTAAAATATTTTTTACTAAGCGCTGTCAAAGACAAACATTTATTCGGTAGATGTAAAATATTTAAATGCTGAATTTTAATTTATCATTTATAATTTTGTAATAGATCAATAAAACTGTTCCTTTGTAAAATTTCATGTGGATTTTTTCATTGAATACAGGTTGGTTGAAAAGTTTCTGCGCTCACCAAGAGATGGCACTGCTAGCTCTAAACTTTTTTTTCTCAAGTTGGTATTACTATCCTAAGAACACATGCAATATCTTTCTTTCAATTCTTTCTTTGTTTACAAGCCATTTGAAGTTGACGTGTCATTGATTTTTTTTTTAATATGGAAAAAATTTAATATCATGCAGTCATTAGATTCTTTGTTTTGAAGGGTGTAAAACCAAAGGCAATTTATGAACAATTGTTAGAAGTGTATAAGGAGTCCTCACCTTCAAAACGCACCGTTGAATTTTGGGCTGGTGAATTTAAACGTGGTCGTACCAGCCTTAAAGACGATCCACGCGAAGGACGACCAAAAACTGCAACCAAAGCAGAAATCATTGAGCAGGTACATAATATGGTTAGTGAAGATCCAAGTTTGACTAAGCGTGAAATTGCTAATGCCATAGGCATCTCAGACGAACGAGTACTCCATATTTTACATGAAGAATTACGTATGAAAAAACTGTTTGGATCGAAAACAAATTTCTCAGCGTAATTTGGAGCGTTTTAATCCGAATAAAACCGACTTCTTGCGTCGTTTTATAACTATGTATGATCTATCACCATGATTCTAAATTGAAACAAGAACGTTTACAGTCGACTGAAGCTGGTTGTTCAGCTCCAAAGCAGGTGAAGTCACAAAAAGATCAGCAAAGAAGGTTATGGCATTAGTTTTTTGGGATGCAAAAGCAATTTTGTTGATTGATTATTTTCAGAAAGGTAAAACAATCAACTCTAAATATTATTGCAGCCTTTTGGATCAGCTGGATGAAAAAATTTGTGAGAAAAGACCTGGTTTAAAGAAGAAAAAAATCATTTTTCATCAAGACAATGCACCTGCTCACAAAAGTGTTTTGATGATGGCTAAATTCAAAGAATTAAAGTACGAATTGCTTGAACATCCACCGTATTCACCAGATTTGGCTCCCAGTGACTACTATCTCTTCAGAATTCTCAAACAATTCCTTCGTGGAAAGCATTTTTCGTCGAATGAAGAGGCCATAGCAACCGTAGGCGGTTATTTTGCAGAGCATCCGGAAAATCATTATAAGGATGGGATAAAATTATTAGATGATCATTGGAACAAGTGTATTGAGCTTCTAGGAGATTATATTGAATAAAAAAATATATTTCATAACAAAAACAGTATTCTTTTATTTCGAGCGCAGGAACTTTTCAACCAACCTGTATATTAACTACCAACCAAAAAAATAAATACATATAGCAAAAGAAGAGAAAAAGAAGATGTGATTTTGATTCTGGTGTTGTGAAAATTTGGATCGGAACCAATGATTTTTACATAGGGGTGTCATAGGGTGGAAGTTTTCTTTTTCATTGCATCTAAAGCCCTTCTTATGGTTTAGTGAAAAATTACATATTTTGATATTCCTAAATAAATTTTGAATTTTTTACTTCAATTTTACAGCATAAAGAAACATTTTGTGGGATCAATATAAAATTTTCTATATCAACGGTCATAAGTTGACAATTCGTAACAGACAACAAACTGCCAAATATAGTTAAGCATTCTAAACAATTTCTCCATCTTATAAAAGTAATTTGGCATATGTTTGACACGTAGTAGTTGGCAACTTATGACCATCGGGGTTCAACTGAATATATTTATAGACAAAAAAAGGTGCACAGTACAAAAAGTTCAATTTGGCAGTTTACAAAACTTTCATTAATTCACATTCAATAATCGAACCTTATTTTTTATAATTACGAGGGCGGATCAATAAGTCCGTGACTTTTCGAACTTCACTCGTGCAACACTGCTTCCATCAAGTAGCACCTTTAGTTTTGATTGACGGTTTTTTTTGCAAAAAAATAATGTTTAATGACCATTCGAAATTCACTTTTTCTATTTTTAAAAAAATCCACGAGGTTGTATGTTTTGAAAAGATCTTAAACCAAAGTAAATGACGGAACTTGCTCACAATTTGACAGTAGTCTACTAAAAGGTGGTACTTGATGGGAGCAGTATTGCATTTCATATAACTACGAGGAAATTTCCAAAAGTCACGGACTTATTTATCCGCCCTCGTACTTTATTCGAAAATTTTGTACTTAACCATAGTTATGAGTATCAAATTTATGTGAAAATATCTATTGTTAACGTTTAGCTGTCATTATTTTTAAAATAAGATACCCGTCAAAGATTTGAAAAGAGCTGAATTTTATTAAAAATCACATTTTTTGAAGTTGTGAAAAATAACTGCTTTAGAAAGGGAAAATCAAAACTAAATGATACTTTGGAATCAATAAAAAATTGATTCCCTTAGAATCACTTCCCTGGGCCCTTTTAGCTCTTATTTTTTTTTTTTTTTTGGGTAATTTTCATACTAAAAAATTGCTAAATTTACTTAATAAAGTGTGAGATAAAAAGTTATACTATTCAAAGAAAAATATTCCTAGACAAATCTTACATTAGGCGTTAAATGTAATAGAATAAATTTTGTTGTCTTTTTTGGGGGCTTTTTTGGGTATTTCTTGCAAAAATACTTTAATGATCTATGAAACTAGCAAGAATAGTGTTAAAATATTCTCTTAAAGAATTGCTTACAACAATTTTATTATGGCTCTCCGAAGAACTAATCTGAGAAGAAATTGTGAACATCTTTTTGAGTTTTATTTCATGCAGATTGGTCAAAAAAAGTTTAAAATATAAGCGGCAAAAAATTTGTCGATACCCCCACAGCTCCAACCTCTTTAGGAGTTTTATTATTATACGGTTATTCTGTAGAATAACCAATAAAGCAACAATTTTTTGGCAAAATTCGGGGTTTTTTCATCAACATAGTCTCCTCCAAGAGCGACACAATCACTTCAATGCTTCAAAAACATTTCGATACCTTTTTTATAGAGTGATTTATCTGCACTCAGAAAAAAAGTTAGTAGAAAAATTTATAAACAGTTTTCAATCCCACTTTAATATTTTTGTACTGATTTTTAGTAAAAAAGTTATTATTTAGCAAATCTTTTTGCTATTCACATTTTACAGATTACAGAATTTTTTGTTGCTAATTTAAGAAATCATTTTAGAAATTTTTGAAAACCGATTTGCTAAAATTAGTAAAAAAATGTTTCTAATTTTTAAAAAGTGGATATTGCGAGAAATGTCATTTCTAATTAAAACTTACACCTATAAACTTAAATTGCCTTAAAATATTACATTAAATAAAACATCTTGATACTCGATAAACAAAATAAATTTGAAATTTTGTACTAATATAAATAATATTTAGTCATTTTTTTTTTGCTGATGTTAACAAACTGATTTTAAATTCCAATTTACAAAAAGTTTACTAAAATTTAGAAGCGTCAGCTAATTTTTTTTACGAATTTCAGATTAGCAAAAAATACCGCTGGGCTCAAATTAGCAAAATTTCCCGAAAACAGCAAAATTTTCAGTTGATATTTCAGAATTTTTTTGGTGAGCGTATGGCCTCAAAATAATCCTTTTTTTCAGCAGTCACATTATTTTGAGGTCTAAAAACAAGTAAATATCGTTGGAAGCCAAATCTGGCGAATGCGTGCAATTTGACCAGCACTCTGAATCATCGTCAGGTTGTTGTTTTTGATGCACTGTGAGCAAAAGCGGCACTCATTTAGAAAACAACTTTCACATGGACAAATGTTTATGCAAAATAAAGCTGACACTTTCCTTCGATATCTTTAAGGTATCAGCTATATCCTGCAACTTCACTTTACGGTCTTATTTTGTAAACTTTTTTGATGTTTTCAGGTATCTCCACTTCTTTTGTGGGATCATAGCGTTCGGCATCATCGGTGTTTGTACGACCATGTTTAAAGTCAGCAAACCACTTTTTTACCATTTGGCTCGATAGAGCATAGTCCGAATAATATTTATCAAGCCAAGCTTTGATTTGAACGTTAAACAATGAAATTGTAAAAGTAGCGTCAGTAAAACTTCACTAATGATCGAATTGTCATTAAATTTTGACATGTGCTATGCGTCCAAAGAAAGAGTCGTCGTTTCCCGATACCATGACGTTCATTTTGCATACACTCAGAAAAAAAGCTTCATTGTGACACACTTCATAATTATGATAAAAAAAACTTCATAGATTTTTGTCCAATGTAACACTTCATAACTATGATGAAGGTGTTTTATAATCTGGCTTTATCTGGTGTTATGATGTGGTTAGAAATTTCACACTGACTGCGCTCAATTTCATTATCGAATTATCGAATAAGTATCACCCTTTTGGAAAGTGCTGTTATTTTTGCAAATGACATCATAGGTCAGTTTGGTTTTGACATTCGTGAAGTAGACGTGTGCAAAATTTTCAAGTGAAGTGGATGAATTCTCATCAAAACTGATCATTAGCGACAAGGCTTAATTGGATATCATCGCACACGTCAATAAGCAAAATTCTCGATTCTGGGGAATGAATAATCCACGCATCATTCATTAAGCACCATTATACACTCTCAAAGTTACTTTGAAATAAAGGATCCTACAGTATCGCTATTGCGGCGAGAGGCGACCGCTATAGATCCATGCAACAGGATGCCTTCCCAACACGTGTTTCTGTGATTTGGCTTTGCCAGCCAGATCTTCTGATTTAACTGTCCCAGACATCTTCCTCCAGGGATATTTAATAATATTGTACGCGAAAAAGACCCGCACCTTGGAGGAGTTAAGGAACAACACTCGAGCCGAAATTGCCAACGTAACACCACAATAGTTGAGCACAGCTGTGCAAAATGTAATCAAATGATCCCAAAATTTGCATTTCTCGGACATAGTTTTCCACAATTAATTAAAATAAAATTTATACGCGCAAAAGCAACATAATCAGTTAAGGATTATGCACAGAGAAAACTGATTTATTGTGATAATCAAATTTTTTTCCAACCGCATGGTTTGGTTGGGGTCATCGATATATTTGTTTGTGGCGATAGAATTTC